>VWZK01009404.1:274670-385756 GCA_013396935.1 Baryphthengus martii
GGCCGCGGTGCCCCAGGGCCCGGGCTCCCGGGCGGGAGCTGCCGGCACCGCCGGGACTCGCACCCTGAGGGACGGTGCCGAATTGTAGCTGTCCTTGCGCTGAATGACAGCGCGAACCCTGACAGCCACCTGCATCCTCACACCGACGGGTTAAATACAAATGGAAATTGCTGTTAATTAGAGCATCCTTCGACCTGATTATGAGTCGTGTCGCCGACCCACGAGCCCTCGAAACGAGTGAGGTAACGGGGATATCGTTATATATTCTCTGCTGCCACGATGCTCGCAGAATAAATGCCTCTTTTATCGTGCCCTCAGCCCATAGACTATCAGGCATCTTGCAGTTTATAGTTTATCAAATTCTGCAGCCCTTTGGAAAAAAAAAAAAAAAGTCACGGCTGGTTTTCAAGACTCTTCCTAAGTTCATTTGTTTACTATGGAGCCGTGGCTTCAGTGGTCTCTTCGGTATCAAAACATTCTGCTTGTGTGATATTTTTGGTGGCAATGACAACGGATTTGTTAGTCATGGTGATGAATATGGTAATGTGCAAGTCTTCCATTAAATTCTACATGCCCTAGGTAACACGGTTGAGCAGTCACGTATGAAGTCTTACATTCGCACTGCTGCTGTAAAAGGGTGCAATGTCACTGCTTTGAACTTCCAGCCCATCTGATCGCTTCCTCTGAACTTTTCCACTGCCTTATAACAAAAAAAAAAAATTAAAAAAAATTTCACCTTCTAGCTGGTCAAATGTTAAGCCCTAAGTTTTATGTCAGGTGCACCTCCTTGCAAAGCGAGCTTATGTAATGCAAGGGGAGATGGAAGGGAAGATTTTTTGGAAGGAGGATGGTCAAATGGTTGCGGTCCCTCTGCGTATGTCGGTGTCCCCGTGGGAGAAGAGCTGAGAAGGGTTATTTACTTCTGTTCTGTGGACATCCTGCCTGATCCTGGGCAAGCCTCTCGATCTCCTTTGGTGCTGTTTGCTTTCCCTGTAAATTATGGCTTATCCCATGTTCCTGCTTCTCAGGACTGCGTGAAGGTCTTCAGAAGCCCTTGAAAAAGCATTTTTTTCAGCCAGGGAGGTACTGTGTATATGCAAATGACTCTATTGCTGTTTTTCAAATGCTTTTCAGAAGTTAAAGCAGTATCTTTAGGCAGCTTATTGAAACTGTAGCCAAATGTCTTTTCGGACAGCTCCAAAGCAGACTAAAGAAACTATTTTCTTGAGTAATATTCCCCTGTAAAGAAATCTAGTGTCATTTCTCAAGAAAAGAAAGAAAATATCACATTGGAGTGTTATCAGACATGTCACTCTGTTCTGTCCCTGAATATTTACCCCCAGTTTCTCTGCATGTAACTTGTCAGTAAGTATAAGCTGAAGAAACACTTCAGTCCTAGACGGTTTAAGGTGTAAGTGGTGGATGAAGACAGGAAAGAGCTTACCCTGACCCTGACATCAAACTGGCCCACTGTGAGCCTTCTGGTCTCCGTGGTGTGGCTTTGCTCTTCCATCTGGTTGTACTTTTATTCCGAGATACAGCAATGATCAATACACTATCAGCTAGGAACAAGTCTTCCTGGGCAAGAACTATGTCTCAGGTACTGCTATAGGGTGCATTTTCAGCGTTAAAAGTAGAGAAAAAGGTCCAGGTGATGACTTTTTTTTTTTTTTTTCCCCGAGGCTGTGATAAGAGAGTAGATGGAAAAGGACTTGGGTTAGAGACTAACCTCTAATCACCTTTAATTTATCTTGCAAGTACATAGAACATTAACAGAATTCCTTCCTTCTTATTATTACTGGGATTCTGAGAGAATTCTTCATATTTTGATGTGCGTTGCTTTCATTCTAGCACATGGAAATCTCATTGGTTTTGTACTATGTTTTTTAAAATGCATTGTTATTTTTCTTAACCGCCTTCTGTTTTGGTAGAACCTCTGAATAGCTTCTACTCAGAATTGCGTTTGAGGTAGTGCAAGACACAAAATTCTTTGATGAGCTTGCTTTTTGCAGAGATTTATTTTCAGACAACTGTAAAAAAAAATTCTTAAGAGTGTCAATTCTGCGGTCGTTTCATGTTGTGGATTTAACAGACAAGGTACTGTCAGCTGAGTTCTGAGTCCTCCTAATAATATGATTATGTTGTTTTTTTGAGAGATATAGTTCTTGAAAACATACCTCAGAGGAGAAAACTCACAAAAGCTGTGTGCAAATAATTATTTTTTTTCTACGACAGATGGAAGAGCTTGATAATCACCACTCAAGGGTGGCTAAAATTACTCTGAAACAGAAAAGATTATTCCTACAAGTACAGTAGTATAATTTGTACAAAATGAGCCAAATCCTACTGTTACACTGGTGTAAATATAGAGTAATTCCTTTGCCTGGAGTTTCTTTATGAAGCAACGTAGAACACAAGGGATTATGATGCTGTTGAATTTTGACAGGTTCTTAGCAAAGGTCAGTTCTTCTGGAAACCCAGTGTCAGAATATGGCCCACAATGTAGCTCCCTCTTCTCATGTTCGCAACAGCATCATTTCCACTCGCAGAGACTCCAATTCAAAATCTGCTGTAATATGATTGTGGGTAGAGGGTTGCTGAATGACTCAGATGAATGTAGCTCAGAGTAAACAAACATGTAAATCATTCCTGGCTAGAGAGAGAAAGGAGAACATGAGAGAGCAGGGAAAAGCCAACCTCAAGGATGAGACATTTATCAAGACATGATCAGCAAGGATCAGCCAAGTTAGCAGGATTCCACCATCAGAAGCTCAGGACTGGATTTGCCTCAGTCTTTTACCTCTAGTAGTGAGAGGAACCTGTATGAAGTGAGTGCCTAAATGCAAGTAGTAGAGGCAAGCAGAGTTTTCCAGTTGCTTGGGCTGACGGTCTGATCCAAAGGTGAGCAGGCTCACATCAAAAGCTGCATTTGGGCACATTGAAATGTCCCACTCTGAGAGCTGAGAACCAGGTACTGCCTGTCTCAGAGAGGCAGGATGCTGCCACTGACTGACTGGGAGTCTCTACAATGTCCAGTTCAGGGAAGAATACAAGCTAGCAAGGGATTCCTGGAAGTTTCTGAGCCCCAAATCCTGTGGTGTTGGCACGAGCAATGGCAGAAGGATCCAGACCCAGCTTGCGGTTCAGATGAAGAAGAACCAGAGCAAGTCAGTGGCTTTGAAACCGCTGCAGGTTTCTTCTCAGCTGGGTGAGCCCCACGCACTAAACCAGAGCAAAGCAGAGGCTGCTCTTACTCGGTTCTACTGCCAAGGGAGACGACCAGTAAGCACAAATCACTGCAACCGAGTATCTTGCCAGCCAGGTCCTCTTTTGAATGCCCAAGCCCAGTGCAGCTAAAAGGCAGGAGAAGATGGAGCTATCTGTGGCTAGGGGAGACTGCAGGCACTGGAAAGCTGGGGCGGGATTTTTATTCCTTTCAGCTCTCTGAGCTATTCCGCTTCAGTGTGTTTTCAGGCTAAGTTAGGCTAAGTTCCCTCTTGGGGAAGGCAGAAATGTGCTGGCATCCGGGGTTGAAGTGAGGAGAGCTGGGGCAGGTCCCCTTCTGCTGCACAAGGATCCGCTCCCCAGCGCTCCACCTCCCTGCTGACTAACTTGTGGTCAAGAGAGGATGTGCCGCGCGTGTGGAGATGTTCGAGGTAAAACCTGGGCTCTTCCCGAGATTCCCTGTCTTGGAAAGCAATGAGGAGTCCTTAGAGTGAAGCGTGGCTGTAGGTACGGCATCCCTGTGATGTTTTCTGTGAGATGGTGGCCGTGAAGGGGAGGAACAGGAGAGACAAGATATATTTCTCTACGGGTATGAGTAGCAGGTAGACCTCAGTCCTCATTCCTCCATTTTTTATTTTCTTTAGGTTTTATGTAATGTTGGTCACAGTGGCCATGACAGGAGACTTGACTTGGGATAATTTTTCTAATAGGGATTTGGGGTGTTTCTGTTAGATCATTAGACACATATTATTATTTATTCTCAGCTTCATCTCTGGATTCAAGCCAGGAAGCTACTTTGTCCCTATTCCCTTTTCCCTTCTTTCATTCTCTCCCCCTCTTCATGTGCAGTGAATGTGTTCCGGTGAGAACTGAAGCAATTTCCTGGCCCCTCTCGCGTGTGCTGCATCCCTTTTCCATCCTTAGAGAGGAATCTCATTCACTGCTTGGGAAAGACTGGCTTAAGCACCTCAATAGAGTCAGCTACGTTTCCTATCCTGTCTGCTAATTAAATTGCAATGCTCATTACCACAGGATGCTGTGGAGGGCAAAAGCATAAGCAGATTGAAAATATGAGGCGCGTTCACGAGGAGCGGAGAGTGGATGGGAAACAGGATGGTCTGGGTGTAACCTCTGGCTCTCCACACTGTGAACCGCCAGAGGCGCAGGGACGGCGCGCAAGGGAACAGACATTGGCGACACAGACTGCTGCCCATAACCAGAGAACATCCTGAGGTAGAAGGACCGTGGGTCTAACCGGTTCCCGTGTCCTCCCAGCGCCCACATGCCTAACTGGCTAAAATAGGAACTCGCCTTCTTCTTGCTAAAATAAAGAGGGAAGAACAGAGCTTCTGGAACAGTGTTTATTGGGCATTTTGGTTCCAGACTGATAACCAGAGTTGAGATTTCAGGCTGCTCTCACAGGTATTAATGGATTAACATAGGAAGCTGCGAGAATTTCATTGTGTGAAGCCTTACTGGCAAAGGCTTGAGAGAGGATGAAGCCATTTGGGGCTCAGGGCTCTGGCTGGGATGAGAAGATGAAATAATGCCCCTCTCTCTCTCAGTTTTTGTGTCCTGTTTGTTCTGGTTTGTGCTGCGTTATGAAATGGAGGTGCTGACCTCTGACTGACGGAGCTGCAGTTAACTGCAAATATCTGTATTATGTGCATTGGGGTATTTGAAAGTTTCCAGCTGGAAAGACCTCCAGGTTTATAAAATTGCCCTAATGCCCTAAAATTTTTCCTAATGGAACAATGGGAGTAAAGACTCCCAGGATGTCAGCGCCTCGTCACTGAGTTTTCACCCCTTTCTCTTGGGACCTTGAATTAGATCCAGGGACGTGGTCACTCAATAAATAGTCGGGAGGCTGTGAGATGGTTCCCCGAGGTACAGCTGGGAAGGCTCTTTCAAAGAGAAGCATCTGCTGCAAGAGAGGGATTTTTTTTAACAGTAGAGGAGAGGTTATATTGGCAAATGAATCAAGTAAAGCTTGACCCAGGGAAGAGGGCAGGAGGGCATGTTTGAACAAAAGATGTGAAGTCCCTGCAGTATATTTATGGCTATAGTGAAATCTTTTGCCCAGATCTTTCTTTCCTGTATAACATCATCAGCAGATCCTCACTGGGGAAAAACAGACAGAGTTTCTGAAGAATCATAAAAGTCTCCCTAGGTTTGCTTCTCCTGCAATAACCTGTTTCTTCAGCAAGAAAACAAAGACTAACTTCCTTCTTGGGAAAGTCCGTGAGGGCCTTATCTGGAGCTGGCTGTGCCCAGTGACTCCACAAGGGTTGCCGGAGAGAAGAAGGTTACCCAGTCAGCAGCACTGTTCTCCACCAGCCTCCTGGTTCCTCAGCAGAGAGAGCAGCTCCCATGAGGTCCATTGCCAAGTCCTGCTGTCTGGGGTTGCTCAACAGGAGACATACCCTGCTGAGAGACACCGAGTCCCTGCTCTGTGCTGTGGCTATAAGGGCACAAGGTGAACCCAGACCAGGGTGCTCTCCACCTAGGAAAAGTGTTCCAGCTTTCTCAGACTCAAGGTCTAAACCAAGCTTATGCCTTAAAAAGCACAGCTTTGTTTAAACCAGCAGCTCTGTGTTTCTGGAATGGTAGGGCAAACGTTCTGACATTTGTCTGTGGGTTTCTATTGATCTATTGAAATCACGCCAGGTTGGAAGTGATACCTTCCCAGCTCTCCTTTACTTCTTCACTGTGCACAGGGATGNCTGTGGGTTTCTATTGATCTATTGAAATCACGCCAGGTTGGAAGTGATACCTTCCCAGCTCTCCTTTACTTCTTCACTGTGCACAGGGATGTGCACACACCCACACTACTAAGATTACATGGGGATGAGGAGCGATACGTTGCTGTCCTATGTGCAGAGGCGCCTGCGCACGCCCAAAATGGCTTCACTTCGCCGTTATCTCCCGCAGCTTTCCCTGCACCCTGTCTGTAACCTCATCAACCAGGCTGAGCAGCTGGTGAGTGGGCGCCTTGCCTGTCAAAGACATGGGTATGAATATCAGCAGTCAACAAGCCATCACAGTAGCTATTGGCACCAAATGTAATTAGTGAGGGTAGACACCCCTCCCAAAAATAAATCTATTGCTGTCCACAGGAGCCACATGAATCCCTGGACGACCGAAACAGTTTGGGAAAAGAAAGAAATTGAAGAGTGGCTTGGCTGGAAGAAATGTATGCAGGATGCTGCAATGGATGAAAGGAAGAGGTGGTATAGAAGTGTGGTAGCTCTTCATGCAAGGGTTTCCAATCAGTCTCCACTCAAAAATAGTTTGTCTGCACTATACATACATTTATGGTGGGGGTCAGGTAGCACAAACATTAGCAAATCTTCTGGGTTGTCCTCTGATTTTGGCAAAGATTTGAATGTACTCAGGACAAGACAGAAAATGGGGGGTATCGTAGAATCATAGACTGGTTTGGGTGGGAAGGAACCTTTCAAGGTCACCCAGTCCAGCCCTCCCACGGGGAGCAGGGATATTTTTAACTAGAGCAGGTTGCTCAGAGCCCTGGCCAACCTCACCTGGAATGTTGCCAGGGATGGGGCATCGATCACCTCTCTGAGCAACCTCGGCCAGGGTCTCACCACCCTCACTGTAAACAGTGTCTTCCTTCTCTCCAGTCTAGGTCTTCCCTCTTTTAGTTTAAAGCCATCCCCCTTGTCCTGTCCCAACAGGCCCTGCTCAAAAGTCTGTCCTCGTCTTTCTGACAGGCCCCTTTAAGTCCCGATAAGGCCACAATAAGATCTTCAATAAGGTTTCTTCCTACAAAAATCTTACAAATTCCCAAACTGTCACTTCAGCCTACAAACATTAACAGTCACCAAAACCTTTGTAATTATTTACGCAAAATGGAGCATCTAGAGAAGCCAAGAGCCTGGTACTTAAATCACTCAGCAGAAGGCTGGGAAACGAAGAGGAAAGGCTGGAACTCAGGCCACCAACACGAGGGTGGGCCTGGCCCAGAGTCTCTTTGGTCTTTCTTATATGGAAGAAAGATCAGATTTGTCAGAGCTATTAGCTGTGTTTGGTTCCTGCTCAGAGACATTTCCAGTCCGAGGCTAAGCTCAATTCTCAGAATTCCCAGTTCCTGCCTGGCTGAAGGGAAATACGGCTCTAATCAGCTTGGCCTCTTGCGCCAGTCTTGGGACTGGCCACAGGTTAATCGCTGGTGAGATCTGAAGGGACCCTCTGGACCTAGGAGGTGAGCACAGAAGCAACAGTGGAAATGCAAAAATTCCCACTGACTTCACTGAGCTTTGGATCTGGGCTTGAAGAACAGTGTTTTATTTCAGATGTTCTCCCTGTCCTCTGAATGGCTGATTTCCATTCTTTTTTAAGGCCTGATGGCAGCAAAATTCAGGGTAAAGTATTTGAGGTGTCCTGAAGGAGCAGCATTGCTGCCATCACCTTCCCACGCGCGTTTGGATTAATCTTTCTCTTTTATAAAAAAAAACAAACAGCTGGAAACAAAGCTCCCTCCCCTGCGGCACTGACCTCTGCAGAGCAGGCCAGTTCAGGGCTGGTTTGTGTGTTCACTTTTTTGGGGTCAGAGCTTTCTTTTTTTCCTTTCTTTCCTGCTTCTACATGCAGAGCTTCCCCTCAGTGAGCGGAGGTGCCTATGTGGAGCAGGGACACCTGTCCTCACCGGCATGCCAGGCAATTTCTGAAGGTGACCTCTTTCAAAGCATCTTTCTGTCCATCCCAGAGTCGGGGCTGACTCAGCCTGAGAGTCTGGGTTTGTGGTCAGGCTCTGCCCTCGGTGAGCACAGAGTTAGAAATGGCTGGATATAAGCTGAGCATGTTGTTTTGTGCTGAGGTGAAGGGAACTGAGGAGTTGCTCCAAACAGAGTCACAGAGATGTGATTCCTGCAGCCCTGCTACAGAGCTCCTTTGATGGCAGTGCTCTTTTAGAGTCCTTTAATCTGGTTATTCTGCTTGGCTGAAGTCCTTTAGCCACCAAACTTGCAGCACTGAGGCTGCCTGATTGTTCCTATGTTTGAACCGGGATAAGATCACAAACACCGGTCAAATCTCCACTGCTGTCAGATTATTCACAGCAATTACATTGATAGGTGGATTTCTGTTGTGGTTTATGGACATTTCAGAACCTGATGCAGGTTCTACAAATGGATTTGATACTCCTGGACGTTTGGCCAAACACATTTTTTGCCAGCAACGGCTTGTAGACTGGTCTCTCACCTTCTGTGATGCCCATAGGAAAATTTGGGCAGCAACAGGATGTGGCTCTTCTTGATTCAGACACTGATGCTCGAGCCCGAGAGCCTGCTCTGCTCATAGCATGTTCCTCTGCTTCAATGTTGAAGCGTTGCAAAGAGAATGCAGAGTTCAAAAGAAATTGAATTAGGCTTTTAGTTCTTGTTCATTCCTGGCAAATCTGAAGTATATGAAATGGCATTAACTCTGGGCCCATATTGCAGTTGCTGTTTAAATCGGCTTTGTGGCTTGAGCCTCTTAACTTGGAGTTAGGACAGATTAGCAGCATCGTTGCCTGTTTTAGGGACGAGGAGAGAGAAACACAGCAGTGCGCCCATGATCGTGCGAGATCGAGAAGTCAAAGCCAGGTCTTTCCCTTCCTTGATGCCGTGCCACGCAAAGCGGTCGCCAAGTTCAGTTTATTAGCAAAAGCACAGTGTGCTGGAGGGATACCAACATGCTGCATAGATTTTGTGATAGACAGATTCCCGTTCGCATCGTCTTTTACAGCCCAGACATATACAACATGCTTTTGTGAGGAATAAGTGGGGAATCAACTCAGCAAGAATTGAGACTTCAGCCAGTGGGGCACAAGGCCCAGCCCACATCCCACAAAGAGACCGTGAGCAGCGGTGCTGTTGTTACACGCACACCTCATGTTCTTATCATAGAATCTTAAAATAGTTTGGGTTGGAAGGGACCTCTAAAGTCCAACCCCCTTAATGCCCAGCTTAAACTCAATGCCCAGCTTAAACTCAAAATTGAACATGTCCAGTGCTAAAATGGGGCTGGCAGTTGAGAAGACAGGAACATAAAGTAGGATATTTCAGAAAGAATTATGAAACACTCTTGGAGGATCCAAGCGACAGAGTTTGTAGAAGAAGCCCCTGTAGAAGTTTGTAGCAGGTTGATTCTTTGCCTCTGTCTGGCTAGATGATGGGGAATAGTTCAGGCTGTGGGAAATATTTTTTATTTTTTTTTCTCCATTACATAGGTGTCAATCTTACTGCTGCTAAGCTCAGCTCAAAGCAGGGTAAATGACTGAATTCTGATCTACAGTTATGAAAAGTGAAGAATATGGGCAGGTCTTCTCTTGGGTGGAAGTAAAGTCTTTTATAGAAAAGATCATTTATAAATATCATGGATAACTGATGCTATTCAAAAGTACTGGTATGTTTCCAAATTAACCAACACATAAGTAGATCTACTCTTATTTAAATTCATTCCTTTTTCATCTTGGTTTGGATCCAGAGGCCTGATCTAGTGGTTTTTTTCTCCAACACTCTTGTTGAATCCATATGGATCAAATACCAAGAGCATCAGGGTGGTCCTAATGAGAATTTCTCGCACCTGAAAAAAGGAACCCTGGAAACAGCCTCTTCAGACTGCACAATTTTTCTAGGTTGACCTGCCTGGACCACCTCTGTGCAATGATGATGCTGGAGACACAGAGGGTGTTTGAATACCAAAAGGTTTTTTCATTTGACCATCTCTGTTTTCATAGATGTTTGGAGAATGACTGCACAAGTGCCCCAGTCCATGGGAAGTGATGAATACTACAAAGTAATGGACTGTTCCTGGTGGAAGCCCAGTCATCTGTTCACAATAGACCAGCCTAGTATGCGTTTGTAGCACTGCTGACAGTGCCTTTCATGGCTGGGCAGCTGGGGAGACCTTCTGGGGCAGAAAACCATAGATGTAGCCCATGGGAAGTATTAGAACCCAACTGCATAGGATTGTGTCAATAAAGAATCCTATTTGGGTTTGTTACAGCCCAGGAACTTGCCATGACCTGAACATCTTTACCCTCTTGGGGTGCACAGTCTTTGCAGAGCAGCCTCCAGCGCTTCCTGCAACCATGACACTCTATTTCTACAGACAGATGTAAGATGCCAGGAGGTGGTCCTGCCAGTTTGTGCTTCTTTTGGTCCTAAAGCTCCCCCGCTGCACACATCCAAGCCCAGCAAAGCACTGGTGACACGTGGCTGGAGACATACTCCTAAACTGGCACTTGTTCTCTTCTCTTGCTAC
This sequence comes from Baryphthengus martii, assembly GCA_013396935.1. NCBI lineage: Eukaryota > Metazoa > Chordata > Aves > Coraciiformes > Momotidae > Baryphthengus > Baryphthengus martii. The sequence continues at coordinate 285,162 of VWZK01009404.1, forward strand.
TTTTTAGGGGAGTGCTGAGTAGGGAAGATAGAATCCAAAAGGAAGAGTGACAACAGGACTACCTCAAAACATAGCAGGCTTTGGGACTGAAGACTGAGGAGGTTCAGTAACAGCGTGTGATAATCTAAATTGGTGGGACATGAAACGAGAAGCAGAGCAGGGAGAGACTTTGATGTGCTACCAAAGCTTTGCAACACCTTCCCCGCTGAGTTAGAGGAGAGTTTTAATTTGGTGAGTCTAGTCCATGACATCAGCCAAGTGTAAGGAAGCAGGAAGGAGTCCAGAGTCGTGGCTGCTCTTTCCAGTTTTAATCATGCAATGAGGAATTGCATCACTGAAGTCAGCAAGAGAAGCGAAGCTACATTATCAGAATGAAATTTGGACTGTATAAGATGCATTTGAAACAACTTGCCTCTGCTTTTGGCCGAAGTAATGTGAAGGAAGAACACAGTAAATTAATATCTAACACTAGAAAGGAAAATAGAGAAGGAAATGAAAAGAAAGCAGAGCTCTAAGTATTTTCTTGCACTAAAATGACATATAAATATATACAGAGATAATTAAGAGAAGGTTACTTGAAATCTCAAAGCCAGTTACCAGCTTCTCACTTTCTCACAATATTTTGTTACAGCCTACTATAAAAAATGCATTTAATTAAAACAGATTTATTCATCCAATGATGCAGGCGTTCCAAGGAGACACTATTTCCAGAACGTCTTTTTGTTCCACTTAATGGAAAGTAAAAATATCATGGGAAGAGGCATCTCCTGTGTTCATAGGCACAATTCACCCCTTGGACCTTAGCACTGGTTTTGTTCTGTGCCATTGCCCTGAGCCCAGCAGACTGCAAACATACTAGGAGAGTTTGTCCTGCGTTTTCAAGGGTTAAGAGAGACAAGGAACTACTGGAGAGAGTCCAGTGAAGGCTACAAAGATGCTGAGGGGATTGGATCATCTCTGTACCCAGGAAAGGCTGAGACCTGGGAGGGGATCTGATCAATGCCGATCAATACCTAAAGGGTAGGGGTCAAGAGGATGGGGCCAGACTCTTCAGTGGTGCCCAGTGACAGGAAGAGGGGCAAAAGGCACAAACCGGAACCCAGAAGGTTCCATTTGAACAGGAGCAGAAATTTCTTTGCTGTGAGAGTGTTGGAGCCTGGCCCAGGCTTCCCAGAGAGGTTGTGGAGTCTCCTTCTCTGGAGAGATTCCAAACCCGCCTGGACACTGCGATGCTGGGCCCCCTGCTCTGGGATCACCCTGCTGGAGCAGGGGGGTGGACCAGATGATCCCCAGAGGTCCCTTCCAAAGCCCACCATTTCTGTGACTCTGATTTTAAATGTGTAAAGGGAAGACTTCCCCGGAGGTGTTTCCAGTTGCAGTGCCGTGGTCGCTCACACTGCTTACTTCAGCTCCTCCCTGCGCCCGCAGGATTTGCAGTCCTATGCTAATGTAATACATGAAGGAGAGTCACCTTGACTTCACATTTATCAGCTTATGCAAGTGCTAACCTTTTCCTGCACTGCAACAGAAATGTCATTCCTGTTCAGCCTTCAGGTGACAAACAAACAGCTTCATTGTCAATAACAGACGGAGGAGGCCGCCTGGCTTGGCGGCTGGTGCAGTGGCTTTGGGAGCCTGGGTCTCACCAAACACTACAGAAACCAGAGCGGGCACTCTTGGGTTTGTCCCCAGGGAGGGATGGTGTCTGTGTTTGTTTCTTTGTTCGTTTGAGTGGTTTCACCTCTTTTAAGGCATGAAGGAGGGCATAGTTGAGGTACACCGAGCATTTCCCGCCAGCTTTGCAGTCCCTCCCTGTGGCTTGACCTGGTGCAGTTGCTTTGGGGCAGCTCGAGCTATGGGATCCTTGGCAGCAACGCAGCGTCCCTGGAGCTATCGCTGCCCCTCGTTTTCTTTTATAGAAAGTTGAAGTCCAGAATGAAATTTGAGGAATATATGGGTATTATTTGACTTTTTCAACCTGAAATGTCAGCCAAGTAACATTTGGGGAACCAGTACAGCCAGACACCAGGCAATAGTCACAGGCACTGTGTAACGGCCTGCACCCTCCTGCTGAGAATTTACAAGGAGACTCAGTAGCTCACCTGAAATGTAGAGGAATTCTTGGATTCTTAGAATCATTTAGGTTCAAAAAGATCTTTAAGATCATCGAGTCCAGCCATTAACCCTGCACTGCCAGGGCACCACTAACCCCTGTCCCTCAGCACCACACCTCCACGGCTTGGAAACCCCTCCAGGGATCATGGGGACTCCACCCCTGCCCTGGGCAGCCTGGGCCAGGCCTGGACAACCCTTTTGGGGAAGAGTATTTTCCTCATGTCCAACCTCAACCTTCCTTAGAGTCCAGTGTCTTTGACCCAGCCCTCTCACTCCTGGAGCTCCCCTTGAAGGCCATGCATGGTGCCTTGGCTGAGTCAGCAGAGGTTTGGGACTGGTGTTGCGAGTAGCACAATATGTTGAGCAGGTTTAATGGCTTCAGACAGTGTCCTGCTAACCAAGTGGGACACTTTGCTTTACCTGACCTAGCATATTCAGAGTGAGCTTGAGTGCTGCTGTCATTAAAAGCATCACAGAAAACTCAAAGCATAAATAAAGGGAGACTGGGCAATAATCCTCTCCAAAAAAAAAAAAAAAGGCAAACTATTTTGAGGCCCAGAATATACCCTGAGCAAAACATTTTGATTTTGCCAAGGAAAATAACTCATCCTTGACTGAGCGAGAGTGGACTGTTCAGTGACACTTCAGGGATGAAAGAAAATCCAAAGTACTAGGAAGAAAAAGAAGAACTTGAGGTAGAACAGCATCTGGAACTTGGAATCCCTCCAGACCGAGTATTCTGAATAAACGCCACTTGAAGCCTCAAGGCTTGGCCCTGGGGAAAGGTGCAGGACTGTGGTGCCTTCCTTCCCCCTGCAGGAGTGTGTGGGCAGGAGATGAGCAGGCATCCTGGGGGCAAAGGGGACAACGGTGACACGGGTAGCGCAGGGTGGAGTGCCCAACAGTGGGCCAGGCTCAGCAGCAAGCGCACCTTTCATTATTTTAAGGTAGATTGGAGCAAAAGCAAAGCAGAGGGAAGAGCTGTAGTCACCGTGATAATATGTGTAGAGCCCAGCACTTAGAGCCCTCCTCCTGTCATCATTCATCCCCTCCATGAAAATCTAGCTGACATGGAATGAATTACGTGCAGAAGAACTTTGAGTGTGTCTTTTAGGTGACAGGAGAAATTCCTAAGTGCATAGGATTGATCTGAGGTATTTAAGAGATGCCCCAGTTCTCTCTCCTCTGGCGAGGAGAAAGGCTGACGAAGGAGCAGCCGAGTTCCTCGCCCTGGGAATTGTAGGATGAGCAGCAGCAGCAGCATTCCTTGCTCGCTGTAAGGAGGAAGGTAGTACTTGTGCTCACGTAGATAGAGCCGAAGAGGTGAATAGTCAACAGTGAACCCTTTGTGGCGTGGCTGATGCCCTGCAGTTTTCCATGCATGCACACGCCTGTGTGAAAGCTACAGAGCTCTGGACCTGAATGCTTTTGGTGAAGCCAAACTAAGTCCTGTATGTAATTAAGCCAGTAGGGATGCAGGATTATTCTAAAGAGTCAAAGAATTAATTTTAGATTTGTGATGATGTACCCTGAAGCAAAATCAGGCTTGAGATTTTAATCAAATCATGCAGCCCATCGAGGAACAGTTGAGGAACATCCCAATTTTCCCTTGCAGTGATGCATGTAACTTATCCTGTCTTCCACGGATAATCTTTTTGCAGTCATTTTTTTGCTATTAAGTTATGAAAACTTGATTGTGGGTAATAAAATTTAATGGACAGTGTCCAAGAATGCTAACAGCTAATTAGATAGATTAAAAAAATGTGTAAAACTAACGATAGAGCTTGAAATGAGAGAACTGTACATGGTCATTATGCCCCTGCCCATTGAAAGTGTAAGTGAAAAAAATCCCCAGGTCTTCATTTAGTACCTTTGCCAGTTGTTTGTTATACAAGCTGGGTTTAGCCTTTTGAATCGGTTCTTTAATCAGACACTTGATCTGCTTTATGTGTCTGGAAAGAGCAGTGGTGACAGTCTGAGGTATTTGAAAATGAGAGAGCTGTGCAGGGAGAGGCATCGAGGCTGGGAGGAAGGCAAAAAAAAAAGAATTCTAGAAACAGAATACATTCCTGTTACAGCAACCAAGGCCAGGCCCTCTTGGTGTCCCCACTGGTAGCCACCAGTGATGCCATCTACTCTAAAACCAAACGAGAGAAACAAATATAAGTACAGATCTGAAAAACTACTTGCCCAAAGGTGCACCAGAAAGGCAGTGGAAAAGTCCCCAGTTTGCCCTGTCACTGGGATGTGGCTCTCAGCTAGGTCAGATGTTGCTGCTACAACTCCCAGCTAGAATCCTGATTTCTTTTCAATCCCAGAGAAGCTCTGAGGCACCTCAAGGATTTTACTCACCCTTTATTCTGCCACATTTGATGGAGGATGACTTTGTAACAACAGACTGAGTCTGGTAGGAACCACCAGACCCTTCACATAACTGCCGTGAGTAGCCAAAGTCAGAGCAGAGCTGGGGACCAATTTCATTTCCCACCTGTTGATTCTGCTTGTTTTGCCACAGACCCGATGGTCTGCGAGAAACTCGGCTGACGTGGTCATGCCATTTCTGCAGTCATCCCAGAGGTTGTGCCCACCCTCCTGACAGCTCAGGAGGTTTGCGGAAAACTAAGCCTCAGGTAGCTGGGCCGTGGGCAACTTGGCTCGGTGCTGATTTCTCCAGTCAATGTTGACAGACCTGCTCCTCTGGAAATAACTCTCGGAAGGGAGAATTACACTTTGAACACTGTGTTCACAGCAGGAGGTGGTTCAGAGTCCAGGACTGGGGTCAGACCGAACAAGCAAAAGGTGGATATGCCTCTCCAGTCTCTACTCATTGTAAGTAACACACGACATCCGAGGGATGTCTGACATCGGCAGTGGTCCCTCCACCAGTTTGTAGAGTTATTTAAAGTCTCTGTTTCCTGTGTTTCAACGAACACCTTGCGCACGGCTCCCTTTCTGTTCACTTCTTGTACAGATTTTGCCCATGCAGGCCCTTTAAGGTGGGGCAGAATGGGTGAGGGTGTCTTCAGGCATCACCCGAGCGCAGCGGTAGGAAAGATTCAGGTAACTTTTCATCTCCTCTCAGGTATAAGGAGTTGCAGTCAGCACTGATACTTTGAGGATCGTGCTCCAGAATGAGCCCCTCACTGAGCTGGATGGGACTGTTCAAACAGCTCAGAGCCTTTTGTTCCTTTCCCAGGCTTTCCACTAACTCCTGTAGCTGTCTAAGCATCAGATACCCACATTTTCAGATTTTCTTCCCCGCCATTGTAGATGGCAGTTTCCAGATAAGAAATCGAAAAGAATAATAATAAAAACAAAAAAGCAAGAGGAAGGCAAAAACCAAGGATCTGAGGGAAAAGTGCCTGTCAGAAGAGCCTAGCAGTGCATCATCACCACACATCTGCTGCTCCAGTGCCTTGTTCTAGTGAAAACATCAGTAGGGAAAACAAGCCGTGCTGCCCTGAAGCCTTACTCTCCTCTACAGTCTTCCACACAGAGTTCAGCTGTCAGTCGGTGGTTATGGTGTGAGCGTGAGGTGGAATGAGGTTCTTTGCTGGCTCCAGGTTTCCTGACGAAAGCTGGTAGAGTCTCCCGCTTTCCTTTACTTAGAAAATGGGGGTGATGACACTTTCTGTTTTGCAGGGAGCCTTAATCAGCTGTGCCAGGAAGCAGGGATTTGCAGGAGGAGGGCCCTTAGGCCCAGGGCTTTAAAGCAAAAAAAAGAAAGAAATTTGAAAATCGTGCCTGTCTGGTAATATCCAGGCTGTTTACATTTCTGTCTATAGCCACAAGTTATTCCCGTGCTTGAATGAAGTTGTCTAGTGTGTACCATATTTTCTCAGCTGATTTTAAGCTCTGCATGGGAGTAATAGAAGCATCTTGGAGTAGAGAAGCTTCAGCAGGTCTTGGCTGTCAGTAGGCAGGTACAGAAATGCATTTCTCCTCTGCCAAAAGCAGTGTTAAACTGGTGGCTGGTTTATCTGACGGAGTCGAAGGGATCCTCTGACACTCCATGTGCACCAGGGTGTTTGGTATCTTGCTGGTGTGATTTAATGGATTTACAAAACTATCTTCACGGAGAATCCCCAATGATGCTTCTGCGCGGTTTGGACTGAGTGATAACACCCTTTCAGATCTATAAATAGGAGAGCAGGCAATCCTCCAAGGGTGCGGGCGTGAGGCAGGCTACAAAATGCCACTGTTGCCCTGACCTGCCTGGTACCAGAGCGCAGCACAAGGATGTCTCCTGCTGCACAGACCACGCTGGGTTTTTTTCCAGCAAGGAAAAGGCTTTCAGAGAATACAGGGCCATGGCTGGCAGAGAAAGCCCAAAGCAAGCAGCTGTAGTACTGCCAAGTCCACGGGCTCCAAGGCCTCATTTCTCCCCTCTCTGCACCCTTACCTCAGATCTGAAAACTTTGGCTTCAAGTTAATGAAGTTTTTAAACCTAGAGAATTTGGGACATTTTCTGTCTGGTTTCTGCATCAATGAAGTTCACTCAGTGACTCACGCTTTTTACTTCACACCCTAGAGGCTAGAAACTTTTTTTTTCTTTTTTTTTTTTTTTTCCCCAGAACACATTCTCATGTAATTATTGAACTCCCAAAGCTCAGGGCTGAAAATAAACCCCAGCAAATGTGGCTAGACTCCCAAGCAAGTGACAAGCGTGGCGTGACTGTTACCTAGTGTAGTCTAGTCGTGCAGGCTGCAAACGGTTCCGGAGAGCACACAACCCTGGGGAAAACTGCTCTCCTGGGGTGAAATGCAACAACTCCTTGATACACCGAGAAGAGCTTAGCTGGCCTTCTGGAGGCCTGCGCAGCCCTCGCCGCCTGCTGTGGTTTATCCTCAACCTTGCTGTGGTTTATCCTCAGTCTCGGTCTTAATGCCAAAACAGTTCCTTTCAGAGTCGCTTTACAGACAGTGCCTTGCTGCTCCGCTGGCAGAGATGGGTATCTTGTAAGCCATCTGTACTGCTAGAAACAATGCTGCCTTCTCAGGGAGCTGGTGAGAACGATACCCTACATGTTGTGTAGCTGTGATTTAGCAGCTCTGCGTAGACATCCAGGGAAGACAGGCGCACAAAAAGCACAGCTAAAGGTGCAGCAGAAACGCACATAAAGGAATAAAGCCCAAGAAGCCAAGAGCAAAGGCATTCTGTAGGTAGATGTTGTTTGGGTAAACTAAGCAATTAGTCACCTTTGCAGGTTCAGTGCTCACTTCACATGCAGTAAATTACAATTTGGATCTACGTCTACCATGATTTGACCTACATTCTATGTAGAAACCAGGAAAAAAACCATACACCAGTTGTGCAAAGAGATGTTCGGGGAAAGCAGAAGAGCTGTGCATTAAAATTGTAGGTGGACAGGGAGGAGAGGCTACAGCTACTGCCTTTGTAGGGACCACATGTTGTCTCCTGCCTCATTCCTTTGTCAGAAATATAACTCTTCTGTCTGGCAGAGATATCTGAGAGATGCCCAAAGGACAGGAGGGGGACAGAGGTCCGTGGCATCTCAGTAACTCCCAGACACCAGTTACAAGGGCTAGCTGGAAGAGAGCAGAAGCAGGGAGCCTTTACAGAGCCTTGGAGGAGAGAGGGGATCAATATCAAGAGAGGAAAAGAAAACCAGTAGAGACAGCCGTGGTAATTACCACTTCAGGGGTGATTTTCATTAACCTGCAAGATCTTCCTCTCAGCAGAGATCAGACAGAAAAGGGGAAAGTGAAGCTGTGTCAGAAGAGACCTGAGAGGGAGGAGGAGGGAGAAAGGGAGGACAGGACATCCACTTGAGAGAACCCTGGAGAGAAAAAGTAATGCCCTGGACCGGTCTGTGAATCTAACAGTGAAGACAGACCCAGGGGCAAGGTATTTGTTAACTCGTGGGTTTTTTTAAAGCTTGCAAAACATTCGTATTTTAAATAGTTTATTCTTCATTAGCATAATTAAGAATACACAAGTCTAAACTCACTGAAAACAGAATTAACAAATTAGCAGGTGCAGGAATTTGGAAGCAAGAGGTTTGGGAAAACAGAGCTTGCAAATGTCGGCATTAAGTAGAGCAGTGAAATCGTGCCAAGCCTTATTTATGGATCTGTGCATTTCCTTTGCAAAGGCCCATTCCTGCAGCCAGAGGAATACGGCACAATTTAAACATGAACCCCCTGCAGTTATCCTGTAGCTGAGCCTAAGACTGAGAGCATGCAAAATAAATCTCTTCTGAAGAAACACTGACGAGCCTCGCCTCAGATGTCTCTTGAAAGCCGAGACATCTTGAATGAACACTTAACTGAGCAGAGAAGCAAACTGCAAGATTAAATCCAAAAGAAAATGGGAGAAAATTTTAGAGTGGTATCTCAAAGAAAGAAAATACAAAAAGAAAGCAGCAACGTTAAGTTGTACTGCAGACAAGAACTTGGGGAGGGAGGAAAAAAAAAAAGCATCCTATGCTCATGCGAGAAGTTTGCCTTAGGAAGAACAAGGACCAATTTCTTAAGTTATCCTGCAGATTTTTCACCACATGATAGAGTAGCCCTGTGGAATATTTAAAATAAGGTGTTTCCCTAGTAGGGTAGGACGTTCCCATTTGTTATCATCACTCCTTGTGCAACCTGTCATGGGACAGAACTGCCCCCTAGCAGGGCATGGGCTCCAGGAGAGGGAAGTCAGTGTGGTGAGATTGGCAGAGGGGGCCAGAAAGCTGCCGCTGCGAGATCGTGGGGCAGGACATCGGCAAACTCCGGCTGTGAGCCCGTGGCAGAGAGACAGCGGGACTCCTGGTGAGCACTGTGGCTGGCTGCAAGGTGAGGAGGAGCTGGTATGGGCAGAGGCCAAGCTCCTGCTTGGTTCTCTCTCTACGGAAGGCAGCAACAGGGCAGGGGAAGAGCATTTCACAACCCTCTAAGGGGGCTCGGTGACTCAGCTCCCCTGGAGCCATTCTGACTCCAGATCTTTGGGCTTGTCTCGGTAGACACCAAAGAATCTGTTATTGAGCTGTATATCTATATATGTATAGGTATTTCTGAGCAGTTCTGGCCAATTATCACCTGCTGTCATGAAAGGATGAAGCCAGTCACTTCACTGTTTGCTGCAGAGTTCCCATCCATACAAAGAGAGGATGAATGGTGTCTGTCCTTCAAAAGGTACTTTAAGATCTGTGGCTGAAAAGCCCTGTAAGAGATGGATGTCGCTATTGTTGGTAGCCAAAGGGCACCACGTAAATATGCAAAGACTAAGAAATGACATGGATGCAGCTACAAATCTCCACCCCAAATCTCTTGACTTTGTAAGAATGATCTGGTAGTTGAATAGGCAAGTTTTCTATGAGAGGTATTACTCAGGAACCTTATTAGGGCATTAACGGAAGCAAATATCTATGTCCTATGCATTCCTTTACTTGTAAGCAGTGTGTTACGTCTCTCCCATGCTGCTTTACGTCTGTGCAGCATTTTTTCCTGTCTTTTAGATTCACGTGCTTAATTCTCTTGAAAACAACTTTCCTGCATTTTAAATGAATGCGTTTTTATCTCCTCCAGCCTTTCTATGGGTCTTCAAAAACTGTCCAGTTAGCAGTTCTAAGCTCTTTCCTGAGCTATCTCCATGAACTGGGATTTGGCTTTGCTTCTTTAGTTATCTGCAGACTATTCTGTTCATCCTCCTTGTCAGGAGAAGCTCCCTCCCACTTTCTTTCTATGAAGATTTCTCTTTTCTTTTTTTTTCCTATATGGCATTTCCACCTCCCCATAAAATACCCCGCTTTACTGCATGGCCAAGGGAGTCATTTTGTCAAGAGACTGTCTCAACAGAAGTGGCAGTGAAGGATGCTGGGACCAGGCTTGACATGTGCAAAAACACGACGGAGATAAACTGTGATCGCAGAACCATTGTAGCCTGTAACCTTTGGTCTCCATCATTTTAAAATAGGACATTCAGCAAGACCTTTTGTGCGTAGAACGTTTCTCCTTCTCAGCCCTGCAACCCACCTGGGTGGCTTAGACTACAGGATTTGCTGGTTTGCTTTCTCCTGTGAAGGTTTTGGAAAGGAAAGATGTCTGAAAGCTCGTTCCCTTTCCACAGAGCGCAGGCACACAAGCCTCACTGCCAGGAACAAGCACCCCCAGGGGAGCAGCCGCTCCTTGCCCATCGGGAACTCTCTTGGTCTGTTTGTGCAAATGACTGTGAAAATTTGCAAGTGGTGTGCTCACTGCCCTCGGGGCACAGATTCCTCTTGCTCCCGTCTCCAATGTTCTGGAGCTGCAGGAAATTTAATTTTTAATCCCTCCCTATTTTCCATAGTTTGGAAATGCATTCCAAGGTGGGTGTCAGGGTGGGGTTGATCTCTTCTCCCAAGGAATGATCTTGAGTTACACCAGGGAAGGTTTAGATTGGACATTAGGAAAAATTTCTTCACCAAAGGGGGTGTCCAGGCCTGGCCCAGGCTGCCCAGGGCAGGGCTGGAGTCCCCATGATCCCTGGAGGGATTTCCAAGCCGTGGAGATGTGGTGCTGAGGGATACGGGTTAGTGGTGCCCTGGCAGTGTGGGGTTAATGGTTGGACTCGATAATCTTAAAGGTCCCTTCCAATCTAAATCATTCTATGATATCTAAGTCTTGCACTTTTTCGTCTCCAAAAGGTGAACACAGTATTGTCTAAACCAGCCTTTCTTTGCCAGTGGGAAACAGCTACGTGAGAATTGAGCACATGATTTTTCCTCTTCCTTCCAGAAACCTCCAGTCAGGTTTGAATGACAAAATGAGGAACAAAACTAAAATGAAGCCAGAGCTCGAGCTCCTACCACACAGAAACCCCAGAGACAGCCAGCATAGGGGGCTGCAGGGGATGGCTGCTGTGTACACTAGGTCTTGACTCTATTGCCTTCCGATACCTGAAGGGAACCTCCAGGAAGGCTGGAGAGGAACTTTTCACAAGAGTGTCCAGCAACAGGACAAGGGGAAATGGTTTTAGGCTGAAGGAGAATAGGTTTAGACTGGATCTTAGGAAGAAGTTCTTCAACACGAGGGTGGCGAGACTCTGGAATAGATTGCCCAGAGAAGCTGTGGATGCCCCCTCCCTGGAGGTGTTCAAGGCCAGGTTGGATGAGGCCCTGAGCAACCTGGTCTAGTTGAGAGGCATCCCTGCCCATGGCAGGGGGGTTGGATTAGATGATCTTTGAGGTCCCTTCCAACCTAAGCCATTCTGTGATTCCGTCATTCTAGGATTTTAACACGGGTGCTGATAAAAACAGCTCCAGCAGAGCTTGTTCAGAAACGGTAACTGATAACCACTAATATCCACCCATTGCTGAGATGAGAAGCAGAACCCTGAACACCGGTCGCCATTAGTTGTTTCTAGCTTGCTGCAGCAGCCCTGTCCTCATCCCAGCAACTGGGCCGTCATCTGGGCTTTTCCTTTTGTGACCGAGTGGTTCACTTGCCCTTTCCACCAGGTCGAACAGCCCACGCTGCCATCAGCTCTCCTAGAAGACGATCGTGTTCACAGATTATCCTGTTGATCGAAGAAATGATTACAACGCTCGTTGAGCGAGAGCGGGAACGGGCAGAAGAAACAAAAATCTCTTCTTCCCTAGCTCCAGCAGCTGGAGCTGGCAGGCAGCGGGCGCGGGAGCAGCGGACAGAGCGTGCGGCGCTGCTAATGATGCCATGGCCCATTAGCGCTGCATTAGCAGATAAGACAACGGGGCGGCCGTGCTTGACAGGATTTCTCCGCTCAGTTGACATCTCTTTTTTGTTATTAGATGGTGGAAAATGAATAGATAGCCCAGCTCAAAAGAGTAGGGGACAGAGCAGTGACGTCAGACAGGCAGAATAAGCTTTCTGTTCTGTCTGCATCTGCAAAGATACACACTGTGAATATATTCCAGGGATTTTTTACATTTTTTTTTAAGCTGCTCACAATGGTATATTTTTATTTATTCACACCTGGGTGATGGCCGTGTGGAAAAAAGTGGGAGAATTACCAACTGTAAATAATTCTTGTAATAGTAGCGAAGATACTTCTTGTAATAATAGCTAAAAGCACGTGCTGCAGCCATTCCATCACCAGGAAATCATTTTAGGAGCCCAGACTGATTTGTGTTGAGGTAATACTGAAATAGTCGAGAGAGGGGTCAGTAACTCCCCCCTCATTCTGCCTCCCAAATAGCAGCCTTGCAGTTGGCTCTGCACCAGAGTTTTTTTGTGTCGTCCTTTCCATTTAGACTTGCTGGAAGCAATGTGTTGCTTTCAGGACAGGTGAAACCAAGTCTGGGCTACCTAGACCCTACAAAGACCACCCTGACAGAGCTCAACGAGGGTGTTGCTCATCCCGAACACAGGGATGACTCTTGGCCGTGCGCCAATCACAACGGCAAGGAGCAGCTGTCCTGTCTGTCATTGCCCGGAGCCCAGAGGAAGCTCTCTGAAGTCAAACCTATTGGCACCATCCCTGCAATGCAAACACCATACGTGTGCGCACAGAATGGATTTACTGTTTGATAAATTCAGGTATGAGCTTTTGCTGTCATTTCCCACGGAAGGGTCCTGCTTGCTGTGTGAATTCACTCGCAGAGTGTACGGCCGAGCTGTCTCACACCAGCTTGCTCATGGGCTGTAATGGGTTCTGGTTTAAGCCCATATATCTGGCCTATATATGGGCAGACTCTTGTCAGTGGTGCCCAGCAACAGTACAAGGGGCAACGGGCACCAACTGGAACCCAGGAGGTTCCATCTGAACGTGAACCATAATGTCTTTGCTGTGGGGGTGTCACAGCCTGGCCCAGGCTGCCCAGAGAGGTTGTGGAGTCTTCTTCTCTGGAGAGATTCCAAACCCGCCTGGACACTGTGATGCTGGGCCCCCTGCTCTGGGTGACCCCGCTGGAGCAGGGGAGTTGGATGAGATGATCCCCAGGGGTCCCTCCGAACCCTCACCATGCTGGGATTCTGTGATCCAGGGCTTATTCAGATCAATATAAAATGCTGTAACTTCTTCTGTGCAAGTAGACTGAAAGTAACGAAGCTAATGAAGGTTACAACACAAACGAGGGGTTTCCTCATACTGTTTCCTTGGTGACTTTGACCCTTAAATGACACCAGTACATCCTGTTCAGGCAAGAGGCCCTGAGAGTCACCTGCGATGGAAGAGTAGATAACAGAAACAGGCTAAGCTGAGCCAGGCAAGTACAAATCTTTTTCCTCCATGACAAAGTAGCCTCCCAGAGAAGTGTTTTCCGATGCAGGGCATTACTCATTTGGATGAAGTAAGCAGCCTGCTGACAAAATGTAGTCACTGTGTATCTCTTGAAACGTTGTTGCGCCACGTATTTTAAAATACAGCTAAAATACCCTAAAATACAGATTTAAGAAGTTTCCCATTGCGGAAAAACTAGCTTCAGTCACAGATGTACAAAACTGAAATGTCTGGACAACACCTTTTTGAAATACAGATCTGCTGAGGAGAACATCCAGCTCAGCAGGTGGAGATGGGGGACAGAGAACCACTGGGGGCATTGCTAGCAGTGACTCAGTGGCAGCCCACCTCTGCAGCTCCACGGGGAAAAGCCTCTGGAGAACATCCTGGTCCTGTGAAGCAACGGTCTGCTCCTGTCTCCAGCACTGTGAAGGACTCAGGTGCTGAAGCAGTAGGTTCAGTAGAGAAGCCTTGCAAGGACAGAACAAAATTCATAGCTGGCTTGAAGAGGAAAACAAGGAGCGTGAAAGGCCTACTCTTTAAATGATTAAGCTTATGATGTGAGTTCTTTATGGTCAGGTCAATCCAGATGTGAAGAAGGGCTTATGTGCTGGTAAACCTGTCACTTTTGTTTGCAACTACAGCAGTTAGCTATAACAACTGCAAAAGTCTCTTCCTGCAATTTTTCCATCCTTACATCTGCAGGCAAGTATAGTTAGAATGGAACTTTCCATCTCTCCCAGATTAAATCTTCCTTCTCCATCCTGAATACCAGCCTTGGCTACCAGCTGGCTGATGTGGATTCTGCAAAGATATGGTGAGGTGCAGCCCTGCATCTAGAAAACTCGCTGTGAAACCCATGGGATGTTTCTGGCCTGTAGATCTTACCCTAACACCAGTTATGGTACGTACTTCTCTCTAGGGTCTTCTGCTCTAGTCATCACTAGAGCATGAGAGAACTCTTCAGCTCTTCACCAAGACAACACGATTCACATCTGTTCCATGCTGGCTTTTAGGCTCTCCCCATGGGTTTAAGTACCTGTGTCATGGTTTGTAATTTTCCTTTAAAAATACATACATAGCTTTGCTCCTCTGCCTGAGAAGGTAAGGTCAAACCAAGTGCTTTGCACATGGAGTGGAAAGTGGTAAACTGTGCAATGCTTTTTACTTCCTGAGCAGGTTTGTGCTCCAGGGTTGTATGGGCTCTCAAGAAGGCTGTGTCCAGCAGAGAGAGCTTATTCATCTAGGAGAGAATTCAGCTGTGCCAAGATTTCCATCCTCTACTCTGCCCTGGTGAGACCACACCTGGAATACTGGATCCAGTTCTGGGCTCCCCAGTTCAAGAGAGACAGGGATCTACTAAAAGCAGTTCCACAGAGGCTACGAGGACGATTAAGGGACTTGAACATCTCTCCTATGAGGAAAGGCTGAGAGAACAGGGGCTGTTTAGTCTGGAGAAGAGAAGGCTGAAAGGGGATCTTATGCATGTCTATAAATAACTAAGGGGTAGGTGTCAAGTGGAAGGGGCCAGGCTCTTTTCCGTGGTGCCCAGTAACAGGACAAGAAATAACGGGTACAAGCTAGAACAGAGGAGGTTCCACCTAAACATGAGGAGAAACTTCTTTCCTGTGAGGGTGACAGAGCCTGGAACAGGCTGCCCAGAGAGGCGGTGGAGTCTCCTTCTCTGGAGACTTTCCAGCCCCACCTGGATCTGTTCCTGTGTGGCCTGTCCTGGGTGATCCTGCTCTGGCAGGGGGGTTGGACTACATGATCTTGAGAGGTCCCTTCCAACCCCTAACGTTCTATGATTCTATGATCCTCCAGCATCAGGCAGCCTTGGAGATGTCCTGGACTGACATCATTGAGCACCCTAAAACCAGGAGAGTGAGAACTGAGTTTGATTCCTAAGTTTTAGTTAGGACCACCGATTTCTCAGAGAGGAACAGGTACTTTCTTCAGCCCAACAGTATCTCCAAGCGTACTACAAATGCAGGATATTTGGTAATGATCTTTTTACATATACGTATAGACATATATATATATATATATATATATACACCCATCTGTGGTTGGTCATGACTCATCAATTGATTATGCAGCGGAAGAGAATTATACCAACGAGTTGGCCTTTACAAATCAAACATATATATCTGAGATAATTGTCACCCTCCCCAGGAAGTTAAGAATTGCAGCTGGGATTTGAGTCAAATTTTGACATTTTGAGTTACTGGCAAAGAATTTTCCTTTGGCTTCTGTAAATTTATAATCTAAAGTTTGAGGTTGTCTTCTTTTACAAACACTTCTCCGATTAGAAGGTTACACGCAGCACCCCAGTGAGGGTGTGTATTCTTAACTACGCCTGAAGCGACGACGAGTGACAAAGGTTCTAAGAAGAACTGTTCTCTGCAGCTTCTAAGGACATTTCCTCTTCCATTTTGATCACATAACTCTAGTGGTGCTCTCCCTTTCACTCATCTTGGGCAGTCAAACTAGATTACTCATCTCCAATTTTATTAGCTGTCGGTTTCTCATCTTGGTGTTGTACCGCAACCCCGCAAGGTTTGGAAAGCGCTTATTCCAGGGGAATGATAGATCTTATATAACTTACGAGCTGGATATAAACTTCCTGTGATCACGGCGCCTTTGCTAAATGGAATTTACCCAGCCATATACACCAGAAGGTCATTGCAGTTTTATAGTTTTAAAATACTTCTAAGGTTGCACATTTATTCAGTACTGGCTCTTTTTGCATTTAAAAGCATCGGGAACATTTTCTGCTTCTGACCAAAAAGGAGACAAGTGTGATGAAGAGACATCATGAGCAGCAGTGAGACTTAGGGTTGCAATCTGGTTCCCACTGAACTCCATTGAAAAGGCAATTTTCTAGAACAAGAGGGTATCTTTGCAGAAGAAAAGGAACTGCAGAATGTTACAAAGTCAGTTTTATTTCTTCAGACTGGGGAGGTATAAGCTCAGTCAGGCATTGTTAGTAAATAAGATCTAGGCCACTTAAAAGAAGGATCCAATCACAAATTCAATTGGTCCATTAACTACGTGTAATATTATTTACCTAAGTGGCCCTTCTGGACTATTTCATAACTCACGTTTATAATGTCTTTTAAAAAGATCAGTATTACAAAGCACACGGCCTCCGAGCACGACGGCAGAGGCCGTTTTAGCAGTTATAGCCCGTGATTTCCAGACCCGAAGTCCAGATTAGAAATGCAAAATGAGGAAAATACTCTCCCTGGAATACTAAAAAGAAAAATCGCCTTGGAGAGAAGGCTGGAGGGAAGCAGCAGTGAAGTAAGATGTGTTGCAAGAGATCAGTTCTTTTAGGGGGCTGATCCAACTAGGAAATAGAGGCTGGCTTTCCAGCACGTCAACCCTTCCGCAGAGCTGGGAGAGAAGATGTAGTGACATTTAAAGCCACACGCAGAGTTTTGCCAACATGTCTCAGAGTGAATCTCTAGTAGGAGGGGAACAACCGACCTCTCTATGCAACTTGGCAGCTGGGGTGTTTGCTTGTCTGCTCTAACGTGTGATGTGAGTCGGCTGCTCGTACCGAGTCCCATCAAGTAAGGTAGGGAAAGGTAGGTCTCGTCTATTGATCTTGTGTTCGAGATCCAGTATTTGATTTGTTCTTCCGGTAGTCACATGTTTGTGTCGGCCGGGAGCAATGAGCTCCAGTAGCTAAATTCCATACCCCAACAAGTGTCTGCTGCTTCCAGGACACGGGGAGCTCAGCAACCAGGAGCAATGGTGCTTTTCTACGTCATAGTTAGCACCATGAAAAGTCGAATGATGATAAACCCCTGGAAGGTCCTATTTTATGATGGGCCTGGTGACTACCTGGATGTAAAGTGGCACTGGCTCCCACCCTTTCAGTCATTCTTATCCCAGTCTGATTCCTACGAGACGCTGGCGCGTGGGAGTGTGTTGTGCGTGTGAAGTGGGAAATGAGGGATGGCTCAACTGCTAATAGATCCAAAACAAATCTGGAGTGAAAATACATGAAATTTTTAGTGGCAAAAGGCAGAGCTGCAGAGTGACCCTTGCCTATCTTCATTAAGCAGGTCTCTAATTAGCGGCTGCTATTCAGTGCTGCTCCTCTGCTCTTCTCTCTCCTTGCCCCCTCCCCAAATCTCTCAGGCTGCCTCTCTTGCCTTTTCTTGTGCTACCACACATTGCTCTAAACTTTGTGCGGTCTTCACAATGATCTCACTCTAACAAGAAAAAAAAAAAGAAAGAAAAGCTCATTTTCCTTCTTTCTGTTGTCTCTTCCCCCTTGGTGCCGAAGCGATCTCTGGTTCACCCGAGCGCGATCCATTAGTGTGCACAGCTTATCATTTGCTATCAAGTTGTAGTCCAGGGTGGGAGACACAGGACAGTGTAGAGTGCTGGCTGTACATTTCTTACAGAAGGCGACCTGTGTAAAGCCGTTTCTTAGTTTTCAGCCAAAGCCATTGGTTTCAGTCCTTGACTGAAGCAATACCATTCCCTTGTCACTGTAACACGTCCATCCCGAGAGTCCAGCCCAAAAGCAGGCAGTGGAAGTACCCAACAAACCCACCTCTGGCAGCTGTGGTGCCATTTCACTCTTCACAGTGAAAAAAAAAATGGCCCTGTTGCTGAAGGGGATAGAAACATCTGAACGGAGAGTTGGAAAACGCAGAGACATTTTTGCAGCGGTAGAAAAATTTGTGTTGAGACAAAGCAATGTGGCTGGAAACCTCCCTTCCCCAAACCAGGCGGGTTGTTTCTGCCAGGTATGAATCACAGAATGTTAGGGGCTGGAAGGGACCTCGAAAGATCATCGAATCCAACCCCCCAGCCAGAGCAGGAACCTAGAGCAGGTCACACAGGAATGTCTCCAGAGAAAGAGACTCCGCAACCTCTCTGGGCAGCCTGTTCCAGGCTCTGTCACCCTCACTGTGAAAAACTGTTTCCTTGTGTTTACACAGAACCTTTTATGCTCGAGTTTACACCCAGCGCCCCTTGTCCTTTAGCCGCTTTTCAGAGGCTAAAGCTCTCATTTCTGTGCCAGGCAACACAGAAGTGGTGTCAGGCTGAAATGGCTGGAAAGTTCAGGGAGAAGGGTGACCCAAGTGGAAAGAGGTGATAGAGTCCAAAATGAGTGGTAAGTCCTCTTGCCCTTATCCTGGGTCATTTGTGACGTGGTTCTCGCTGTTTTTCTACACCCGTTTGTGCTGCAGGTACCACCATTGCATTAGCCAGTCATTGGATATTGGCTGATGCATCTGCAGTCAGGCATAGACTGGAAAAAATCTTCCTTGCCCCAAATATTAACTCAAGTAGCAGAAAATGCCTCTCTGTAAAGAGAATTCATACGGAAAACGTGTGTTTTCAGGCTTTCTGCACAGATTCCAAAATTTTAATGTGACGATGTTTCTATTTTCGCTACCTTTCAAGTACATCATTGTTTCTTCTCTCTAGGCTCCTATGAACTGCCTATCCCTTTTCTTACCAGGATTTCATCCACGTTTTTGTCATTTTTTTAGCTGTTAAGCTGGGGATACTACCACTCTGGGACAAACAAGTGGTCTAGGGTCTATCAGCATTGTCTGGTTCTGTCACCAAGAGATGCTGCCTGCAGGAGACTGGTGGTATTGGGAAGCGACAGCTAGAGAGCAGGGCTCCTTGGGCTTACTCCTGCCATCCACATGTCTGACTGATGCTCTGTTAGCCAGTTTTGGAGGAGAAAGACATCAGATCTGGACGTCTGTAATTGTGCTGGATCTCAGACTCAACAGCTGAAGGTTTTGCTGAAATCTTCCATGTAATCCAGCAGACATAGATTTGGTTTGATACCATTTTTAACCTCAGCCAGCAGTGTGTTCGTTAGGCCGTGCAGATGATGGTATAAGGATAAATCAGGGCAAATCATTTTGTGAGTCTTTAATGCGTGGTTTTATTGCAGCTTCTTATGTGCTCGAAGTATTAACAAAATGCTTTCTTGGACTGGGGTTGTACTGGGAGGTGAGATCTCGCTGAGAAGTTATCTGAAGCTTTCTTTTCTTTCTACAAAACTGTTGGAAAGGAAAAGGATCCAATTCTGGCGTGATGTTTCATAAGGTGACATTTGTTATAACTCGTTGCAAATGTTACTCACCATCTACAAAACATTCAATTAAACTGAAGAGCAGTGAAAAATATCCAATTCCACTTTAGCAGCTGCACTTGTTACCAGGATCCCTCGGGCTTTCTGGAGCCAACCGATTCCCCCGTGGAGACCTCCACACAGTGGCTACAGTCCTCAGCCACCAGTCCCACTGGTTGGTGTTCCCTGCTCCTGTGAGCTGGATTATCACTCAAGGACAAAATTTCTCTTCCCATCTGGGCTTATCTTTACTTTCCCAAAGACCTCTTTGGTCCTTACTTGTTATCAAACCTGTTTTGCGTCTTGTTGGTATTTCAGTGGGAATTGGTTGGATCCCACGGGGATAAATTTTCAAAAATGAAATTTGAAAAACGACCTCTGATCCTTAGTCCTTTTGAAGATGAGAGTAGTTGGTTATCCACGTAGCTTATTGGGACTTCAAGCTCCCAAATCACTCGAGATTGCTCCTTCATTTTAAACGCTTTAGTGGCGTAACGTGGAAAATAAGCCAATATATTTGCAATGGTTTCTATTTATCTCATGGGTCCTTTTGCCTCTAACGCCGTTGTGCGTGTCTTCAGGTGGAAGCATCTGTGCAGAGAGCTGCAGCTCTGGAAATGTAACAAACTAAAACTTCTCTGCTGCTTGTAGGCAAACCAGGATAGGGAGGGAGCACATTTTTTGAGATGCCAAACTCCTCGTTACAGCTCTCCGGCTCCCCAGGAAATTCGCAGATGTAACTTTGCTGTAGGCTACACCCACCCACTATTTTGCAGTGTCAGCTGGGCTGGAGCTGAGATCCACCCACTCCCGCCACACCGGGGCCCGTTCCACTGGAGCTGAAGGCAAAATGCAAATGGGCTCTGCTGAACACGGTCGCCTTATGGCACGGGGTGGGATGGTGCAAACAGAACCCATGGCGTCTCGCTCCCGGTGCCGCACCTGAACCGCAAGATCCTCCTTTCTCATTATCTCGTCATCAAAACCTCCTCTTTCCCCTGGATAGGGCACTAAACTGGGACAAGATTCTAGCTAATTTGCTGCAGGAAAGCATCAAGTTTTGGGCAAGGAGCTGGAATAAGTCATCCAATTAGTTATAGCCGCTGGTGTCCCCTGAGCTGATGTGGTTTATTGATATCTACTTCTGTTTGGCAAGCACAGCTCCCGTTTCCTTATCTGCCCAGCCCGTGTTTCCTACAACTTCAGTCACCTGCTAGGCTCTTTGAGCCGTGGGAAGGAACAGGAATTCGTTCAGTTTGCTACACTTGTACCAGGGCAAGATCTACTTTTCATTTCTCTAGACCGTAAACATCATCACTGCCTCTAGAGAGCAAGGGTGGTGGCTTTCTGCATCAGCCTGTCTTTAGGTCCTATTTATAAATGAGGAGAGTGAGAAAATATGCTTAAAACACACACAAGCTTTAAAAATAAAACTGTGGCCTAGTCAAAAAGTAAATATTAGGGGCAAATAAAAACCTATTTTAAGAGATGGAAGCAGAGAAGCAGCAGCAAAAATAATAAAAACAAATCTTACTACTGTAAATAGGAGGCTGTAAATCAGCAGCTCTCATCACTGACAGTTCAGAGATGCTGAGGACCTGACCCAGGAGTGAAAAAGGAAGGAAGTAAAATATTGAATGGAAATCACGCAAATATGAGAAATCCACCTATTTGCACATGGGATAGATTAGCCATAAAAAACAAGATCACGCTTCTGACCAGATGAAAGAAATCAATGGGTTGGAGTGAGGAGGGCGACAGCCTCTTCTCCCTGGTGGCATGTGACAAGACTAGAGGAAATGGATGCAAGCCGCACCAGGGGAGGTTTAGGCTGGATATTAGGAAACATGTTTTCATTGAAAGGGTTATCAAACATGGGAATAGTTTGCCCAGGGAGTGGTGGACTCACCATCCCTGGAGGTGTTTAAATGGCGTGTGGACCTGCTGCTCAGGGACATGATTTAGGGGTGAGCTTGTGGTGTCGGGTCGAGGGTTTAAACCAGATTTAAAACCATACTGAGTGTCTGCCTTGATTTTTTCAGGTAGCCTTTCAATGTGGGGTTGCTCAGAGGGGGTGTTATAATCACTGTACTGGGAATAAAACAGCTCAAAAACGGATCAGAGAGGCTTTTACAGCAATGGATATTTGGATACACGTCCCCTGTGAGGAACAGAGAGGGTTGCTCATCTGTTTTGTCGCTCAATGCCCTCTTCTTCTCTCCCCTGCCCCAGGTTGCCCAGTCACTATGAACCATGGCCCAGCTATACTACAAAAAGGTCAACTTTTCACCGTACAGAGATCGGATCCCGTTGCAGATCGTGCGAGCAGAGGCAGAGCTCTCGGCGGAAGAGAAGGCCTACCTCAGCGCTGTGGAGAAGGGGGACTACGCCAGCGTGAAACATGCCTTGCAAGAGGCAGAGATCTACTACAACATCAACATTAACTGTATGGATCCTCTCGGTCGCAGTGCCCTTTTAATAGCCATAGAGAATGAAAATCTGGAGATCATGGAGCTGCTTTTGAGCCACAGCGTGTACGTGGGGGACGCTCTGCTCTACGCAATACGGAAAGAGGTGGTGGGAGCCGTGGAGCTGCTGCTGAATTACAGGAAGCCAAGTGGTGAAAAACAGGTTAGTCAAGTGGTCCAGTTCAGTTTTAAGCTACTATCCTGATTGTATAAAGTGGTAGCGCACAGAGAGGTGCTGTGCAGGAGTCGTAAAACAAAGTCCTTAATAGAGGCTCAGTGCTTTAAATGCCCAGAGTAGATGTGGGCAGAGCTCTTTAGATTCTAACTTTCCCGTCTGGCTTAAATACTCAGCATTTTCAATTTCACTCCATGTTCTTTTGAGTCTTACAGTGTTTGTGAGCATCCTGATTTACAGGCTGATTTATAGACACACCCTTTGTACAGGAATTTGGGCCTGTCTGAAATGATATTCCAATCTATAAATATGAACTATTGCCAGGCTGTTGTATGGATATTAAGTGCGATTGCTTTTCGTAAGTAAATCCTGAAAACACACAAGCTTGTAAATAACTGTAAGTGAGCAAACAGTCTGCTAGGTTTCAGTACTTGGGCACAGGACAGACACATCATCATGGTCTCCACCTCCAGAGAGCCCTAGTTCAGAAGTGCCAAGGCTGTACATCACAGCACAGCGTGAGCTAAGCTGCTGTTATCTCTGAACAGTGAAACCCAGGACTTGTAGGAAGGATCCTCAGCTCCAAAAACATAAAGATCTTTGGGAAAAACCAGAGTGAATCCTGTCACATCAAGTGTCACATGTCACACTGTCCCTTACTTTTTTTTTTTTTCCTTCTTTTTATTTGCAAGTGCTACTGCAAATAACTAGAATAGTTTACAGACATTACTGACTGTGGACAATTTTTGCATGCTTAGCCCATTTGTCATTGCTTAGAAAGGAACATTCAAAACTTGGACAATCCTCATATATCAAGCCTTAGCCTACTTGAACACATCCCTCGGTGTGAAAGCAGAAAATGATTAATATCAATCAATCAGAGAAGAAAAGGTTTTCAATGGATAGGTCCCTTAGTACATAATTTTTCCATAGTGATTTTATGTAGCCAAAGTAAACAATAAAAATCAATGCTGACAACATTCAAGAGCACTCAGCTTAATAAGTAGAAACGGCAGCGTTCCGTGTGCTGCAGCAATGTGATTCTAACCTGTGGTTTAAGCACCAGAGAGATGAAGAATCTCCTCTATCAGACCTAAAAACTGAAGTGCTAGCACTAGGCTTTATTCTGGAAACATGGAAGTAGCAAAATATGGACCATACATGGAGAATGAGACATTTTTTCCTTGATCTTCAAGCAAGTTTGACCATCTTATAGGCCAACATGACAGAAAGTAGAATAGAAATAAAGTTTTTTTTTTCAGTAGCATGAAGAACTGCCCATCATTACTGCAGGTTAATGACGTTTCTCCTGCAGTATCATGGAAAGCAAGTGATGGGATTCTGTGGATTTTTGTAAGATCTCTTGAATACCAAAACTTGTATTCACTCAAATTCACAGCCTTGCTGGCTTAACTGGAAAGCGACAGAGGTCCCTAAAATAAGGTTGATTTATTGCAGCCGAGATTCAGCTCCAACATCTCTAGTTGAGTGATAACATTTCCTAGTAAATCTGTTTGATTTTCCTTTCTGCCAGCGTGCAGCTACCCTTCTGTAGCTCAGTCTGTATCTGCTGCAGAGTTTACAACTTGAAGGAGAACATGTGTGTGGGAGAAGAGATGCAGTGCCAGTTTCAGCTTTTATTTACAAGGTTTGGTAAGAGACCAGATTTCATCAGTACATTTTAGACTAGTTCTGGCTCGATGCAGGATCCTAGGTACAAATGAGGAGTAACTTCCCTGGCTGTGGCTCAGGCTCTTCCGTAGGCTTCAGGAAGTGTTTGCTGGGAGAGGGCTGCAGGACTGGGCTTCCATTTCAGCAGGTTCTCTGGGTGTTCATGTAGTGCTGGTGATTAACATTTATTTCATGGAGACTGACGTAACATTAAATGGAAAAATGCTTAGTTCAGCAAAGTTGGGACGAAGTTGGTTAGCTTGTGAAACCACAAAGCTAATACAGGAGGGGTTTCCAAACACAAGTTCCTGATGCTAATTCCACAGCAGTATCGAGATACATTCAGTAGTTATCTTTGCTGGACCCTGTCTCAGGAAGTCTGTTGGGAATCCCAAATCTAATTGCTTTCACAAAAAGCACCCGATAAATCAGCCTGGCACAGATTTGTCCTAATCAGCTACTTATATACTCTAAACCATCCAGAAAAAACCCTTTCTGGTTTGAGTAGTAACAAAAATTCACACTTCATGAAACTGTTTCTGGCTGGCTGAGAAATGTGTAAGATGTTGTCACATAAGGTTGAGTGTAATCTATGCATTTAAATGTACACAAGGCTCAGTTGGCCTGAACAAACCCGTGTGAAGGCAGCTCCTCGGCTCCCAGGTAGCAGCCTGTTTCCAGTTAGGGACTGGCTGTTTGTCTTTGCTGTGCTCCAGGCAGAGGTGCAGAAGCTCTCTCAAATGTTCAATACACCCCCTTCCCTCACCCGAGGTCTGGAGTCTCTGAAAACCTGCTGGTTCCCATTTCCCTGCTCTCTGCCTCGGAGAGGTTATTATTTGACTCTAGACCAGTCTCGTTTCTCTAACTGCCAGGCACGAAGAGCTGTTCCTATTTGCGTCTGTTCACGTCAGCGCCGTTAATTGTTGTCTTTGCATCTCAAAAGCAGCTGAGCAACATCATTCAGCATAATCCGTTTTATGGGCGTGTTTCTTCCCTCATTCCCAACAACCTTATTATCAGACCTCAATCCTGACAGAAAACGTGACAGGTTGCATTACACTGGCCTCTTGGGGGGTTATAGTGACTGCATCTAGTGAAAGACCCAAAACAAGGTGGAAAACCGTGGCCTCTTACGGACTTGACCTGCAGAGCAGATTCACTCACCAGTCAGAATCTCTAGAAAGTGATGCGTCCTGAGTGCTCCACGCCTGCCTCTCCAGAGCTGCCCCAGGGAAAAAGCTCTGCTTTTTTTCCCCTGGTATGACGACCTTTGCAGGGAGCAGAAGTAAAAATAAACTCGAAGAAGTGACCTTTGTTGTGTTCCTTATGTAAGAGAATCAGCGTCTCATTCACGATTTAAGGGACAGGGAGAAGAAATGGATGAAGAGACTGGGCGGCAGAGCTGCCTGTGTCCTGTTATTAAGCGAAGGCAGGCAGTCATTATTCCGCAGACCTTCGCTCCGCTGCTGTTTAAGCGCCATTTACTGACAATACCATGACAATGGCAGGGGTAAGTCATAGCCAGTAACTATAACAACACGCTGCTCCCGCACTGCAGCCCTGCGTGGAAGGGGTGTCTCGGGAGAGGGAGAAATGGCTCTGTTGACATGCGGAGCGCATGAGAGCCAGGAGCATGAGCCACCTCTCTCTAAAGGCTGCTACAAAGCACATGATAGATGAGTGTGCTGAACAGTGGTGCGCTTCAGTAGATGGAGTTCCTTTTAGGTTTACTTCCAAGCGAGGTTCACAGGTTATTTTAAGAATTTAACATTTCTCCTCAATTCTGTTCTGCCCAGTCCTGACAACTTACACCCAAGGGTTTGGGGACTGCTCTGAGCCTCTAGATAAAGCTGGGGAAAAGGCTTCACCAGTTACAGCCAGAGTAACTCTGTGGCTAAAAGTTACAGCTGTTTTGAAAGCCACTGTCACCTACGGGAGGTTCTGAATTCAGTGAGTCATCATCGAATCATTTAATTGAAAGAGACCTTTAAAATCAAGTCCAACCATTAACCCAGCCCTGCCAAGTCGTGGTGCAAGCACCTCCCTTTTGCTACCATAAGGCAGCCATAGAGATGTGGTGATGTTCTGCACTCCCAGCAAAGAGTAAAGTCCAGGCTTTAAGGGACCCATTCTCTTCAGATCAGAGCTAACCTCTTTTCAAATATACCACACCATGCTCACTTTTTTAAACCATCAAGCGTGGTCTAGCACACCATGGAAGATGCCTGTGTGCAGAGCACATGGTGCTGCAGGCTGAGAAAGCCCTGTCCACCCCATTCTGACCTCAGCAGGATGTCACCTGGACCTGGCACAGCATTGAGAGCTGAATTCTCAGGGAAATAAAGGAAAAATCCAATTATCTACTCAAAATGGATTAAGTAACAAAAGAGCATTTCTAGTTCTGTGATTTTTGCAAGTTCACCTGTTATCTCCAAATGTTATGTAATTTACTCCAGTTAATCCTCCAAGCCTTTTTTAAACCATAGTTCACTTTGGCCAATCACTTTGTATTGCTGATCAGTCACTTAGATCATAGGATAGTTTGTTCTTCCCTAGAGATGACAGATATTGGGAAAGCAAGCAGATAGCTCATGAATATTAAGAGGAGCAACAAGCCAAACTAATACTCATGAAACCTGGAGGTACGCAAGTGTTGCTTTTCCTGTGGAGATGTGTGGTCAGTGAGTATATATTCTCTAGGAAATAAAAGTGAACCAAATCTGGTTCTTTGATAGCATCCCTTTGGGGATAGGAATGTTAAGCTGCAAAGTTGTCTGTGCACAAGATGGGCCCAATACATCCAGTGACAAAACACAACATTTTACTATTTTGTAGGTACACATCAAAACCAGAGATCTGGTTGGAGTCCCCCAGGGATGGAATTAACAGGGAGCTAGACATGACTTCTATAATATTTTTTCAATTCAGTACTACCATAAGGAGAAGGGAGCATATAGATGAAGCCTGTTGAACAAATTCCCTTTTCCAGTAAAATCTTCTGTCTCTCAACCTATTCAATCTTGTGGTTTGGTGGGGTTTCTTTCTCAAAGTTGTATCAGATTTATTTTTTTTACTATATAAACATCAATATAATGGGTTGTGTTTTCAGCCAAGCTGAGTCTGCACCTAAGCTACACCAGCAAAGAGCAGGAAATAAATGTCTGAAAATTCCTATTTTCCTCCATACTAATGATAAATTGAAAGCGAATCAAGCGATAGTCGCATTGCAGACATTCTGGAGTACTCTAAATCAGTATAATTTTTCCCTTTGACTCAGATGAGGTCTTTGGGGGCATCTTCCTAATAGCCTCTTGTGTGAATTCCGTGAAGCAGTCCCAGTTTCTCTGCTAAACACGCCTCACAGCTCGCAGGACAGCGCTCTCCGCTCACATCGTTTCTCACCTCACTACGACGGCTGTGTTTGCAGCGCACCAGACACAGGTCTGTGCCGCCTGCTGAGCCCTCCTCCCCTTCTTGAAGAAGCCCTAATCAGTCCTCTGAATTCCTCCACGGCAGCGTAGCCATAAGCACCTTTACGGGGAGCTGTTTTCTTCACAACAATCAGAGCTGACATCAAATGTTTACATAAGGATGATACTAGCATCTCTCTGGTAGCTGCCAAAATTAGCAATTTGCTCATGGCAGATGGCTCCAAATTAATCTGGTTCACAGATGGGACTACACATGCAATTCCTCAATCAGGAGAATAAGAAAGAGAAAGGATCTCAGTATTTATGACTGATTCAGTTTGTTTCGATGGTCCAAAGACCACCTGAATCAATGAGATCTCAACAGATCCATGTGTCTTCCAAAAGAAAAAGCTTTACAGAAATAAACCCTGGAAGAATATGCTTGTAAGGAAGAAACAATAAAGAATAAAAGGCAAGTTTTCAGTCTTAGTTGCTAATCTGCAGATGCTTGCCAGTGAAAGGTTGCTGCGCTTGATAGTATTAGCAAACTAAAATTTGACCTCAAAAATCTTCTTTCAGTTGAGCTGATGAGTGAAAATCTGCCTTAATCTGTGTAAATATCATAGATCAAGATTGCCTCGAGACAATCTTTTGTGACCCAGAAATTATATGTTGCATTAAACCATTTTATTCTTGCCCAAATCCAGTGAATTTCTTGATACAGCGTGCAATTAGAAAAGAGTTTCAGAAGGAACTGGTGTCCGTCACACCCTGGCTGAAATGGTTCCTGTGGGTCTGCTTCACCTGCAGGTGAAGCTCACGGAGGTACCCTGCAGCAGGACCAGAGGATCTGGGGTTTGTAGCTGTGAGAAATGTCATCCTGTCTCCTTCAGTAAAAGGTTTATGTTCCTTTTAGAGGTGAAGAAGGGACTTGAAGACTTTCCAGCTGAAATTGCTAAGCCTTACAGCACTAGCTCCTAACCTTTAAACTGAGGATGGGTGTGGGGAGATCACTCACATATAGGCTGACCAAAAGTCTTGTTTATGTGGTGCTCTCAGATACTCTGGGGGCACGCACTGTTTCTGGAACACCAGGGACAAGGTAGGCGTCAGCCAGCATTACAAAGGTGTGAAGCGCACGGCAAAGCGATCAAAGCAAGCCCCGCAGTGTTACCCATTGCATACCAGCAGGATTTGTGTTCTTCCTTAAGATTCACAAGCTCAGCTAATTCAGGAAGGTGTTGCTGAAGCCTGGGCATCTGTATCAAGGAAGTCATAAAATCATTAAGGTTGGAAACGACCTTCAAGATCATCAGATCCAACCTTCTACTAAACATTATCATGACCCCTAAACCATGTCCTGAAGCACCACTTCCACACATTTTTTGAACACCTCTAGAGATGGTGATTCCACAGGCATGTGGAATGAAGTCCATAGGCATGACTCTGAGTTCTTGCTGTTGAGCACAGCAATCGAGGGTAACAGGTTGATTGGTGTGACTCAGTACAGATGCTGTGACTCAAACCAGCCATTTCCATGTTAATAGGAGAGGTCCAGAACAAAATGGGAGGGCTGAACCTGGATAGATACACCGGGTAGCAGGTAGCAGGAGTAGCTTCTGAAGAATAGAAGCAGTTGAGAAAAACTGGCCACAAGTTTGCAATATGAAAATGTTTGAAAGGCACAGTAAGGCAGAAAGATTGTGTCTGAAAGCAGAAAACTAGCAGTTACTGCTCCAAAGCCTAATGGCTCTGCGAGCATCCAAGCTTTTCATTATTTTTATTGATGCAGTAATAATTCACAGCTATAGTTAACATGCCTCTGACATTGGCGGCTGCCTTCAAAATGAATTCCATCTAATTAAACTAAACAACAGAGAAATCAAAGACCACTTCAGTTAATGATTACATTGAACTGGGAATGTCTTTTCCTCCCTCCTCACTGCCTTCCTCCACAAGTAGTCTTCTGTTAGAAGGAGGTGTGAGGCAAAAATGAAGAACTCGGGTTGAACAGATCTAATGAGGAGCTCCAGGGCTCACAGGCTGTAGCAGCAGCTACCAGACACCTGACACGGGCTCATCATATGTCACTGGTTCCTTCTCCTGGGCCAACCTAAAGTCCATCATTAGGTCCCAGGAGGGCTGGTGGGGGTCAGGCCAAGAACTGCCTCACAGTGTGCACAAACCTGTTGTGCTTGTAACAACACACAGACAGGTGGAGAAGCTGGGAATGTGCTGTTCTACAAGATGCTTGAGTGAATGATCTTTACTAATTTGGAGTAGTGATCTTAGCACCTGCCTGTGTGCAACACATTGTACGGTATCCTGGCAGTCAGGAGTGATGGGTGCATGGGATTCAGCTGGGTCAACTGGGCTGCCAAGTTCAAGAGAGACAAGGAACTACTAGAGAGAGCCCAGCAGAGGCTGAGGGGGACTGAAGCCTCTCTGATGAGGAAAAGCTGAGACCTGGGGCTGCTTAGCTGAAAGAAGAGGACTTGAGAGGGGATCTGACCAATATTTGTAAATATCTGAAGGGTGAGTATCAAGAGGATAGGGCCAGACTCTTGTTCTGTTGCTGGGCACCACTGACAAGGGGCACAGGCACCAAATGGAACCCAGGAGGTTCCACCTGAACACAAGGAGAAACAACTTTGCTGTGGGGGTGTCAGAGCCTGGTCCAGGCTGCCCAGAGAGGTTGTGGAGTCTCCTCTGGAGAGATTCCAAGCCCACATGGACACTGCGCTGCTGGGCTCCTGCTCTGAGGTACCCTCCTGGAGCAGGGGAGTTAAATGAGGTGATCTCCAGAGGTCCCTTCCAACCCCCTACCATGCTGGGATCCTGTGACTGCCTGTAACACTGTTTATAGGGGAGGGGGGGCAAGTCCTGTTTGTGCTCCTATACAAGTAAACTTTTGGTATCTCTGTAATCTATCAGTTAAGGTGTTAAGTGTTAAAAAACCCAAAGCAAATGTATTTCATTACCTAGCCAGCATCCCTGAATGTGCCTGGCTTACCACCTTTTGTTCATAAGTCCCAATTCCAGCACTAGCTTCTCCCTTACATCAGGCCCCTGACATCACACCACATGTGGATTTGACCCCGGTCTGAGAGACTTCTGAAACCCCATCAGAAGGGGCTTTTGACACAGCTGTCCAGATTTACCAACACAAATACACAGGAGAGTCTGCCTGGTGCAGTAGTTGCATCACAGTTTAAGGGAAGCTTCTTTGTATGGGGAAATTGAACATAAATTAGAGACTCCTCTGAAACAAAGCTCTAGGATCTATAAAGATCTGCAGGAATTCCCCAGTCCTTGAGTAGAGCTGTTTGCAAAGTCAAGCGGCACCTCTGTGGCTTGTTTCTCCCTGTGACAGGCAGACTTTTGGTGGTCACAAGGCATGAAGAGAATGAAAAAGGTACTGACTGAGAATAGCCTTCTCCCTGCTCACCTCCACATTGTTCCAGCAAGGGAAGGCTGCAGTCCAAGGTCTGTGCTCTGTCACTGCCTTGCGAGAGCACGCTGGAAAAGCGCTCAAGCCTGCAAGAGGCTCAGGGTCAGCAGTTGGCACTTAATTGATGGAGCTCATGTGCTCCACTGAAATACTCTTCAGGCCAACAGA
Source organism: Baryphthengus martii (assembly GCA_013396935.1). NCBI lineage: Eukaryota > Metazoa > Chordata > Aves > Coraciiformes > Momotidae > Baryphthengus > Baryphthengus martii. The sequence continues at coordinate 315,926 of VWZK01009404.1, forward strand.
TGACGAGTTAAGAGGCAGCCTCCAAAGCATGAGGAGCATCTCATTAGCTCCCTGTTTTGAACTATCTGGCAGTAGAAATAACAAAGGAAATCACTGCTTAAGAAGTAATAAAGGAAGATCACCACCACACAGATTTTATCCTCATGTGAGACACTGCCACCTCTCTAGGTGTCATTTTTGCTATTGCAATCTCTGGGGTCTTTTTGAAAGCCCCAGTATCTTCTTGGCTAGCACAACATCACCAGAAGTGCAGCTCAGGAGTCAGAACAGGGAGAAACACGGCCTCCTGGCTCGCGAGCGTCAGGATGTGTTTTGTGTAAGATCAGACAGCGCTGGGCTGGCACCAGATGCAGTCCATCGCTTCTGAGATGTTGTCTTACGATCAAATCCTATTCTCTTCTGGTTTTTTAAAGGAATGTGACTGAATAGGAACACAACCCCACCTCTCCCAAGCAAAGAGCCCTCCCTCTTCAAGCCCCTGTTAGCAACATATTACCTCATCTAAACTTAATGAAACATCTCTCCTCCGCACACAGCAATAAATTACAGGAAATAGGGACATTTTATGTACAAAGATGACATAAAAGGCTATAGATAGCATGATTATTAGCCTATATTAGCACATCTTGTCCTTGTTACCACTAAGAATAGAAAACAGAGATCAGATAAAATGAATTTAAAAGCCGGACAATTCTTCCCTCCCAGAATAAATGCTGGAGAATATTAGAAAAACTAAAAAAAAAAAGATTGCCTTGAAGACAGAGCCTGCAAGTTCCCAGCTAACCCTGGACTGTCTTTGTTTCAGCATGACCAGGGTCCAGGGAAAGCTCATCTGTAAAATGAAAAAATACCTAAGGTTCAAAGACCTTCCAAGGCCTTCTGTGTAGCTAGGAAATTTATAGGGATGGATTAACTAAGCTCCTTAAAATTAATTTCTAAACTTAGTAACAACATTAAAAATTGTTAGGGTTTAGCCTTTATTTTTTTACCCAAAGCAGCTGCTCCTATCACAGAGTAACTCTTAAAATGGTACTGAAGAAAGGTGAAAAATAGACAGAATTTTATGTTTCCACATGGGGTAAAACACCCTGGCATCATGTATATCTGAACCAGTCTGCCTATCCAAACTTCAGGAGACAATTCAACTTACTCTCACATCAGACTTAGACCTTGAGCTGGTATCTGAGGGGCTCAGGAAACAGATGCGGCAATCTGCATTTTGGCAAGGCTTTGGTAGACCCATGACGTGCTGAGAGACAGGTTCTGATGTTGTTCAGGCTGCTTTTTCTCTCACAGCTTCATTAATGTCTGGATTTCTAACAGTCCTGACCTCTTATCCCATGTTTTAACTGGACAAGTGTCACTATTCAGCTAAGCTCAGGCCACAAAAGTGTACGACAAAACCAAGATTCGTTGGGTAGCTGGTGATATCGGAGATAATGGGACAAAACATGTTGAGCTGTGACTACAGTGAGCTTATTAACCATTCTGACACAGATGAGAAGTCATAACCAGGAGAGGGTGCAATTGCTCACGGCACAACACTGGTCTGACTTCTCTAAGCAAGGGTAGCCAATCACTAGCCCCTCTTCAGCGGGTTTGTAGCTGGAGCAAGACACAGGAATTCAGGGCAAAGCAGACCTTAAGATTACACTTGGTTTAAATAGAAGAGGTTCAAACACAAGCAAACTCTTTACAAGCGTCCCTCTGAATTGGACAACAAACTCCACACTGACTGCCCTCTCGCTTCATTTCATCATCAAATGCCTCATCTTATTTCCTCCACCCACATCAGAAAGGGAGAGTGACTTAGAGGAGAGAACGTTCTGTCTGGAATAAATTGCCATAGGCCGTTTAAATGCATATTTGTAAAATCCTTTTATTCTGAAAGCTCCTCTCGGGATTCTTTTTTTTAATCCCCGATAAAAGAGAAGTTATTGTGTGGCATCAACCACAAATGGTGACACCTTTTGACAATCTTTCTGGCTATGCTGCATTCCCTAAACACATGGCTGAACAGAACAAGCTCTGATGCAGCTCTGCCACTGTCAAATGCACTGGGTTTCAGTTTAGCTCTGAAAACTAATCCCTTGGGTCTACATCCATTTTTAAACACATAGATAAGAAGTCAAATTAAAACTGGAAATATCTAGGTAAGAATATCTGTATTTTGCTTTTGTTAAAGAGAAAAGTTCAGTTATACAGCTATCACAAATCTATGTTTTCACATTATTTCAGTAGTAATGCCATGTATCATGCTATTTTTTATTGAGGGACACGCTTTTCAGTGTTAATATGTACCATCTGCTACCCTTGTATCAGCAGTTGGCTTGCTACAAGGCACTAAAAGGTACTAATTTTCCGTTTTGCAGTATCAGCCTGAGGGGCAGAGACTTTATTTGGCTTTACAGGGATGTAAGTCACTGAGGAGATTATAGATAAGAATGCTTTCCTTCAGTTGGATATTCTGTGATTTCTGTATTGAAATCACTGAAATACTTCAGTAACAACAGCAGAGCTTGCCCAGAAGTACATCTCCAACCACACGTGCTTTGTGCCAGAGTTAAACTTGTTCATAACCAGTACAAAAGCCCTTAAAGTACATTCCTTTGTTGTCAGTTTGTGTTGTTCATTATACTTCACTAACCAAATTACATCATTTCAGTCAATTAATTCCTCTTTAGAAAAAAACAACCACCTTATTAATACAGAAACTGTCATCACTCTGCTACAAGATGTGTCTCAAGGCACCTCTGATGAAGATACTCAGTTATTGAAACCCGCACCACTGTGTCACCTGAAACGAGCGCGCAAACTCAGAGAAACACGCCGCATTTTTCCAGAGCCCCACATAAGAAATGCCAACTGGGTTCCGTCAACGAAAGACTTTGTTTATGGGTTTAGTTCGAGGTGGATTCGATTGGCCATGTCAGTCCTCGTATGTGATTTTTTTTTCAAGACTCTTTTGCTGGTAACACAGCTGATCTGTAGTCAAGCAACACTGCCTCTGTCTCTCAGCCTCTATTTATAGAGCTGTAGCTACAAGTACCACAGGACCACGATTCTAAACAAATCTCACTCACTGCTGAAGCTCTTTCTGACCGCCGAGCCTCATGCTAAATGGATGCAGTACAAAAATCTTTTCAGAACAACAGAAATCAACTGTGCCCGGTTACTGCACCGGGGGATGGCGAACATGCTTTCCCCACAGGGCTGCACGCAGAAAATAGAACCAGAAATAGGAAATCTTTGCTCAATAAGTAACCAAAGCTTCTATTTCTAGAAGTGGTACATTTGAAGTTTTCCAGTGAGGCTGCACGAGGTTGTTTTGGTTAGTAAAACATTGTTTTGGCAATTAGATAAATCTTGTATAGCATATAGTCATATCAAAAGGTTATGCCAGCTGAAAATTATGCAGATAAATGTATTTAGAGTTTATCATGGTTGTACTTACAGTTTGTTACACTGGTCCAGGTGAGGTGCTAGTTTACAGAATGCAGATTGCTTGAAAATGAGGCAATTCCACCTGTAAAAAGGTAAAAGTATTATTAGTTATTTTCAAGCAAAAGCGGCATCACTCTCAGCAGGAGACGGGGTGCAGATTTAGACTGCTTCTGACCCCAGAAGCTTATAATTAGATTAACAAAACTAAGAAAGTAAAAGGATTTCATGGTTTGGCTTTGGTTTACTTCGAGATATTCTCTTCTCAGTTCAGGTCTGAAGAACTGAAGGGTTATCTGGGGAGATGGCAGCTGTGAGCACCAGTAAAGGTGAACTCTGAGGACAGACCCGAACATGAAGGGAGACTAGTGTCTGGTAGGGTTACCAGACCATTATCAGGAAGACTGTCAATACAGAGGGGCAGGAAAGCATAAGGCAGAGATAAAACCAGAAAGCCATCCCCAAAGAGTCATTAGACTGAGCCAGACTCCTTCCACAGAGTTCAAGATTTTGCACTTGACTGGCAAGTTCCTTTGCTGCAGAATAGCTTTTCACCTACTTGTCCTTTTTTATATGCATAGCTAGATGATGAATCCTAGCATGGCAGGAGTTGGAAGGGACCTCTGGAGACAGTCTCATCCAACCCCCCTGCTCCAGCAGGGTCACCCAGAGCAGGGGGCCCAGCATTGCATTGTCCAGGTGGGTTTGGAAACTCTCCAGAGAGGGCTCCACAGTCTCTCTGAGCAGCTTGGTCCAGGCTCTGCCACCTGCACAGCAACCTCCTGGGTCTCAGTTTGTGCCTGTTGCCCCTTGCCCTGTCACTGGGCACCACTGAAAAGAGACTGGCTCCATCCTCTTGACCCCTACTCTTCAGATAGAGCAGCATCGATAAGATCTCTCCTCAGGCTTTTCTTCTCCAGGCTAAGCAGCCCCAGGGCTCTCAGCCTTTCCTGGGCACAGAGATGCTCCAGTCCCCTCAGCATCTTTGTAGCCTCTGCTGGACTCTTTCCAGTAGTTCCCAGTTTCTCTTGAACTGGGGAGCCCAGACCTGGACACAGTACTCCAGATGTGGCCTCACTAGGGCAGAGTACCTCTCTCAGCCTGCCAGCACACTCTTAATGCACCCAAGAAGTGTGTGACCAGGCAATAACTGCTGCTGTAGAAATACCATAGTTTGATATCTTCTCATGTTAAAAGTGGGTATTCACTTCTGTAGTCCAGAAATCGCAAAAGATGCCTTTGGGTTTGGCTGAGAATACTTTTTGGCGGTACCTCCTTAATCTCCCTGTTTACTGTGCTTTGGTTCCCACTGCTGAGCAGTCTGGGGGGCACTTGAGCTGGATTCCTTCTACACAGCACTAAAGCAGAGGACATACTCCAGGGGCACGCATGTACCAGACTAGAATAAGTCCAAAGTAAAACTTCTCCAAGACCTACAATAAGGCCAGAGTCTTCAGTGCCAGAGTTTCCTTTGCTCAGTAGTTCTGCCCCTCTTACACTGTACTAGTTGCTAATGTAAGCAGAATTTCCTGCTCTTTCTATCCAGAGCTTCTTCCCGGCAGTGCTTTATTTGCTGGAAAACTTGGGGTTTCTGTTCAGAGGAGAGCTTAGCTATGCTGAACAGTGCTTTTATGTGAGCTAATCCTCCATTTTCTTCTTCTCCTCTAATGAATTAAGCTTGTTCACACCTCCCTTTTTTAAAGAAAGGGGATTTTCCACTCTGCAGTATCTTTCAGAGAAGCGGCGGGAAGCAGCCTACCTTTACGAGGATTAAGTCTAGAAAGATGGTTACAAGTGTTGGGTCCCTGGTTGTTAATGGCAGCACTGATTTCGGAAGCGAATATTGGCAGGATAAAATACAGACAGGCACAAGCTCCCGTGCAAGTAGTGACAATAAGGTTGTGAAGGACTCGGTTTAACAGCTTGTGTCAGGTGATGAGGTTAATGGAGAGGAATTTGTTATTCAGGTCACTTAATGAAAATAACCTTGGAAGAACTTAGCAGAGCCCCTGGGTTAGAATAATTTATCCCTCTTCTGCTTCCAGCACTGTAAGTTAACCCAAGACACAGAAGAAGCTGATCAAAACATGAACTCAACCTGTCAGAGGAGGAACATCAGCAATTACCATGCATTGCTGTAATCTCTGCTGCCCCTCCAGTGCTAACACGTAAAACACAGCAGCCTTCAGAGCTGAGGCTTGCTTTGCACAGCCCCAGCTTTAAAACACAACAGTTTAAGATGTAGATTATCAAAGCACTGTGCAAGAAGGCAGCAAAAATATACACCACAGGATGTACAATTTTTATCCGATGCATGGTCTGCAGATCAGCCAGGTATCAAAAAAGAGAGAGGCCAGAGCAGCCATCAGCCACACTCCTCCCGGTCTGGGTTTTGGTGGTTTGTTTTGCTGCTCAGCTATAATCAGAAATAAGCTTCAGCTCCTGTGATTTGAGGCCTTACGCTGCTCCGCTCCCAGGCCCCGGGGAGCCTCTATGTCTCTGCACCACCCTTTCACATCTTATCCCTTAATTCTAAGTGCTGGAGGCTGCCTAGGAGTGCAGGCCTTCTGCAGAGCGCCTGCCTGAGACCCAGTAAAGCTCCGCTCCGTTTAGGGGTGAGGGCTTGGGGTTACGAGCCAAAATAAGCAATGGGAGATCACTTGATAGATACCCACAATTTGATCCCAAACCTCGAGACGATCATTTTGAGAGCTGTAAATCCAGATTTAGAAAACCTCAGGCATAGACAGAAGCAGACCAGATTAGCACTATCCCCACCTGTAACGTTACCACCTTGTCCACAAGTGCCCATTTCATATTCTGAGCAACACAAATTCCTCATCTGTGTAAAGCTGAAAAGCCTTTTCACAGGCCTGGGTACAATAACTTCCATATAGGAAAACAAGATTAAACTTGACAGTAATAGGAGTGATAGAGGGGGGAAGGCAGTTCTTCCTTTGAGGCAAAGGCTCTGAATACAGCAGCCAGTGACTGACTGAAAAAAGGAGGGGAAAAAAGATAAATGCAATTTTTCAAGCATCAGGGTTTTAAAAACCATGCTTCTAAGGAAGAGGGGGAAAAAAGAAAACCCCACACCTTTCTCTTGGCATTTAACAAACTACCTCAGCAAGCTAAGCAAAGGAGAAGAAAGAAAGTCAAAGACTTTACAGAGGGAGCTGCTTTCAGCTGCTTGTTACTACATACCTGAAAAATACACTTATCCAGCTTCATCAAGAGCCACCAGACCCTCCCTGACCCACAGCAAACCCCAACTGCCATCCCTCCTCCCTCCCCCAGGACCTGTATTTATAGGCTCCCTCCTGGCTGCCTCTGGGAACCAGCTGGGTTAGCAGAGCCTCTTTCCACCTGTGTGTCTGTGGACTCTCACCCATTTAACCCCTCATGTGCCGCACCCAGGGGAGCAGGCTGGTATTATTCCCCAAAATACCTCTAGCTACCCAGGGAGCCCTGCTCCAGCAAATGCCCCTGCGTGGGAACACGGTGCCAGCCTTTGGGAGAGCGTTGTGTATTGTGCCCAGGCTGTGTCCTGCTGTCCCAGCTGGGTTGTGGAGAGGTTTGTCAATCACCTACAGCCCAGGAGTCTTCAGCTCTTTAATGCTGCAGAGCGAGGCACCGAACCTCCAGGGAACTCAGGTTTGGTGACTGGAGGTTCACTGTCTCATGACCAGCTTTAGGTCTATCCTACGGCAGGATTTCTAACCGCTTACCTCACGCTACTTTATCGCCCCTTTACTTTTGGATTTGGACCGACTGAGTAATGTTTCCTGTCATTATGAGCTCTGACAATAGTTTCTGACATTTGGGAGGGGAAACGGGCCCACTGTTCACCAAACCCAGCAATCACCCCTGCAGCAGCAGGACGTCAACTGCCAGGGCAGGAGCGGCGCGCACGCCAAGTACAGCGCGCCTGAGTAATGATTACCGCACAACAAAGAGAGCTGCCTGCGCTGCAAATGGAAACACACTGCGCGCCGGGGATGTCAGAGCGTTTGCGGCTCGTTTTGCGCTCGGCATATAGTAATAAGACGCAACAGGGTGTGCATTAAGCTCATCTTTTAAGAAGTGCAACAGTAGCTGAATAATGCACACCCTGGAGTGTCTTATTTGTAGTGGACTATGGCTCATTAATTTTACATTTAAATTTTTTTCAAAGCCTTTATAAAAAAACAAAAAAACAAAAAACCCCCAGATCTATTCTGAGGGCAGTTCCCTAATGTATCCTTCCACTGAAAAGTATTTTCAAATAAAAACAGTAGAGAAAAGGTGAGGCAGAGCTTTGTTCAACTGCAGACCAGAGCTGGGTTTGGTTTGATTTGATTTGGGTAGGGCCTGCTACGAGCAGGTTCTTGGCCTGCTAATGCAGGTATATAATATAAATAATGATAATTATGGAAATCTATTCAGTGTTGACTCTTTTCTAGACTTGTCTTTGCGTTTGTATAATTACCTGGGCCTTTTGTCTTCCTTTTTTTCCTCCAAAAGTCCACCTTTTAGTACCTGAAGCAATACCCATTTCAAAACAGGTTCGCATATAAAGCATTTAGATGGGGATGTGACTGACTTTTACACCAGACTGGGAATGGAATGGTCACAGATTCCTGCTCAGGAGGCAGAAGGGCATGATTTGGGGGAGGACAGTTTTGCTAGAGTAGCAGCGTGTGTGTGTGGATACATCAGGATTTAAAGAAATTAAGGAGTGTTACAAAAACTCTGATTATGACATCACTTCAAAAGTATAAAGGAGAGACATCTGATTTCTGCTGTTCCACATGAAACATGACTATGGTTTATCCCTTTATACAGGTTCCGACCTTGATGATGGACACCCAGTTTTCAGAATTCACTCCAGATATCACCCCAATAATGCTGGCGGCTCATACCAACAACTACGAAATCATCAAACTGCTTGTCCAAAGACGGGTAACGATTCCACGCCCACACCAGATCAGATGCAACTGTGTGGAATGTGTCTCCAGTTCGGAGGTGGACAGCCTGAGGCATTCCAGGTCAAGGCTGAACATCTACAAGGCCTTAGCCAGCCCTTCGTTGATTGCCTTATCAAGCGAAGACCCCATCTTGACGGCCTTCCGACTGGGCTGGGAGCTGAAGGAGCTCAGCAAAGTGGAAAACGAGTTCAAGGCTGAATATGAAGAGCTTTCACAGCAGTGCAAGCGTTTTGCTAAGGACCTTTTGGATCAAGCACGGAGTTCCCGAGAACTGGAGATCATTCTCAATCACAGAGATGATCAAAGCGAAGAGCTGGATCCCCAAAAATGTCATGACTTGGCGAAGCTAAAGGTAGCAATAAAGTACCACCAGAAAGAGGTAAGACTCATTTAAGTGTGAATGTGTGTGGAGGCTTCATAGACTGGGTTAAATGGTTCATTTCTGTCTTCTCCATGGGTTTGTTCAGCTGAGAGAAAGCAGGGCTGAGTTTGGGCTAAGTGGAGAACCACGTGCAGATGGGTTAGTCACAAAGCAGGAGGTTCAGTGCACTCAGTGACAGTGTGGATCTGGTGACAGCTGAGGTGACAGGACTGGAACTTGCTGCAGCGCGTTATGGCTTTTACGGCACCAACACTTTGTTGCAAGCAATTCTGTTGGGTGAAAATGCTCGCGTGATGCTAGGAGGTGGATCACGTCATGCAAATATTTCTTCACATCTGAGACACCTCAGGTGGATTCTTGCTCTTTGATTCATCCATGCTTTAGGAACTGAGAAGCAACTCCCCAAAATTCAAACTCCTGTCCCCAGTACCATCAAGGAAAGACAAGCTGCAGCTAAAGGGCACGGAGCCTTTCAGCAGCCCTGCAAAGCCAGAGATTTATAAGTTGACTCACTAAAGGCCATGAACCCATGGAGATGCTGACAACAGTTTCATTAGTTGGCTCCGCATTTTCTTTCTCTTTCCAAAACTGGACAGAATTTAGTAGATGATATGTGAGTGTTGGCCAGTGATGTTCCAGATTATCTGAAGGAGGAATTTAACTCGCTCAGTTGAGGAACTGAGTTGCAATGTCTATTACATTCTTCTGAGTCCAGAGGGTGACAGGAGAGGTGGGAAAGCCTGTCACATCCCACTTTTCACTGTCTCCCCACACTGAATGCTTTGTTTTATGCATTAGCCCAGATGGGGACAGCCTGATAGGATACATTCATTCCGTCTCTCTTCAATAACAGCTGCTCATGTCATCCAGGGCATGACAGTCAACAAGTGAAAGAAGCAGATTTTTCTTTCTTCCCTTTGATCTGTTACACCTTCTGAGTACCTGCCACTCGATGCAACAAGTTGGAGCTGAAGCCTCAGGCTTTCTGGGCTCTACCACGTGGTCACTTACTGCTCTTACTGGGCTGCTCCAGCGTGGTGTCAGCGAGGCTCACTGCCTTCATGTCGGGTTATGGTTTTTACTCCAGTTGACAGGGTTAGGTAACACCCTAAGTGCTTCAGGGACACGGACAAGTAGTACAGAATCAGGCTGGAGAAGGGTAATACAAGTCTATCAGGTCATGTTCCTTGAATCTAAGAAGGGCCAGAAACTCTACTCTCTGGGTTTTTTTACTGGCCTGACAGCCACAGACGCTGTACCCACACCCCCCTGCAGCAGCCAAGATCCCACCGGCACTGCTGTGTGTAGATCACGGCTGATCTCGGTGCTTTGTCACAGTTTGGGGTCACTGTTGACATCCCAGCATAAACCTGGGACTTCCCTTACCTTGTGTTCACATTAGGCCACTGCAGGTCTGAAGTAGTCACTGTATTTGAAATGCAGTGCTGAACAGTCCTGAAGCTCTTTTAGTTTCAAGTAACGAGTTTTTCATCTTTCTTTGCTTGCTTGACAGTTTTTATCTCTTTTTTTTAGGCACACTTGGCTGAATTCCAAGCATATGGACAAATTCCATATTTTGTGACATATTAATGACAGTTCCAGCAAAAAAAATGATAGCAAATATGCTCTGCATTGCCAGCTCAAGTCAGTGCTGTTTGCAGGTAGAAAACACTGCTGGGCAGGGACAGAATGAATGAGTCTGGGAAACCAGCACTACTGAATCCCCTCATCCTGCCTGGTAATTCACAAATACCTGATGGATCCTGCAGGATGGTCTTTATATGCAACAAAACGTTGCAGCTGTTTTCTTATCATGAGAATGAGTCCAATCCAAAACACCAAGCAAGACACAAGTGTCACTGCCAGCTTCTGAAAAAAAAAAAAAAGAGCAGGAACGGGAAGACCCTGAGAAATGACTTAAGATTACGTTTGAAGAGTATCAGACTGAGAGAATTTTTGCAGGGGTAGGAAAGGAAAACAGAAATGAGTTTGGTTTCATGAAAGACATTTCTGCAGAGAGAAACAGCAGATTTAAAATACAGATCATCTTGTCCGCTGAAGCTTTTTATGCCTTAACATTAAATGAGATTGGATGGGATGGAGATGCTTTTTATATCTTAACGTTGACAAAGTCACAAGTCAAATCTCTAGCGGCCTAAGATGAAAATCCAAAGTGGACCTTAGTTATTTGCTGGGGCTGTAAGTTGTTACCAATGTTAGTTCTTCATATTCGGCATTAAAAAAATGTATAATCTCACTTCGATTTTAGACAAATTTCCTGCAGCTTTTTTTCCTTTTGAGTGAAATAAACCTCAGCATTTCCCCTCAAATATGAAATGATTCCATTTCAGCTTAATCAGACAGATACGTTCAACTTCAAGATTCTTTCTAGAAAAGTTGTTATGAGGGAGTTGGTAACGGGATCACTGCCTTTGGCTGGAGGGGCAGTGCCATGTGTTTTGGGTAGGGAGTAGATCTTAAAGTCACTTTTTCTTTGCAGCAGTGTAAGTGATCTGGGAATTCAAGATACTCTTCACCAGGTACATTATTCCGTGTTCTTCTCTGAAGCATTTCAGACGAACCCACTGTGCCTGGTTTTGCCCCCACGTCGCACTCCCATACTGAGGAGGAGGTGTTGGTTTGTGCCAGGTACAGGAAAGTCACAGCATTCACACTCCTAGTGCAGGTTGATGGTCTCCAGCAGTGAAGACACAGGACTGAAAAAGTCCCAATGGGAAAAGCTAGACATCTATGGGTAGTTCTTGCTCCAAACTGGGCCCTTGGACGAAAGATTTTTAGAGCTATTTAGGCTGCTAGATCTGCAGGTAAGCGGGCAATAAGTTTTTAAACTGAGTATAATCTGGTTAAGTGCCTAAATCCTGTTGGAGATTAGACATTTATCTTGCTGAGCCGTTTTGAAATTCCACTGCTGAACTGGCTGCATCTTTTGGCACCAAGCTACTGAAGAAACGTCTGATCCTGCAGGTTAAATTTTAGCCCAGCCATGGACATAAATCCCTGTTCTCTGCAGTGAATCCAGTAAATATCCACATGATATAAACACCTTCCTCTTTTGATGAGGCCTGAGTGCCTCAGTGAGCAGTCCAGATGAGGGCTGGCGTAGCCAAGGGAACCACTTGGATTCAGTCCTAGCTCCAGAGGAATGCTGGCCTCAGCACAAAGGCTGCATCCCCAGGTAAATCCCACCACCAGTGTGTTTCTGTCTCATGACACAGATACAATTTTGTCTTTAAGAGGGTAGAAAAATCTCTCATTCTTTCCCCGCCCCCCGCCAAGCAAAAAGCCTGGGAGGTACGAGTTTTGCTTACTCCCAAACATTGCATGTGTTAAGCAGTTTATAAGCTGACAAATGTGTCTCTCATGAGGAAGAAGACCTTTGGACAAGGGCCAGAACGATAGAGCAAAAATTTCTTACTTTTCATGTTTGTTTTTAATAAGCTCATATACCCTAGAAGGTAAATTACTGTTTACGCAGAAGGAAAAAATTCAATTATACAGAAAAGATTGAAATGTGCCCTAAGGTAGCTTTGTAGTGTATTTTATGGCAGAAAATGCTCAGACCATGCTGTGTCATGTTTACCGGCTCCCTCTCCATCTCGTGTTAAGTGTGCAGTTGTTGTGTCCTCAGTTTCAAATTACAAAAGGGCCCTGATCATTTCCTTAGATAGTAGGAAGGACTTAATAGCTGTGATCACAGTTTTCATGGCAGTTACAAAATACTGGAAAAAAATGAGGTCAGCTCTAGTACAGTAAGAAACGTGATGAATTAGATCCAGCATAGAACCATCCACTTCCTCCGAGTCCACTTGGGAAGGAATTCATGGTCTAAGAGACAAGTAGGCTTCTCATAAATGCTCTGTACTATATGGAGTTTGTCTTCACATTATTACTTTTCAAATTTGTTTATTCGTGACTCATTCTGGAAGGAGAAACGTGCTGAAGACTTAATAGGAAAAGGCACAGCTCAGCTGTTGAGGATCAATCTTCACTGTGCTCTTCTGGCACCAAATTAGCTCCGCATTTGTTAATTTGTTTACATTTCTAAGAAAAGATGGGGGGAAATCATCTCTTAGGATCTCACCAGTCACATAAAGCAGAGCTGTGTGCACAGTGCACCATGGCTGTAGTAGAGAATCACAGCATAGCCAGAATGCAAATACAATTTTTATGTCCTATACTTTTTTTTTTACATTGCAAAAATAATGTAAAGCAACCCTAGTGCAGCAGTAAATTGGGTCTAAAAGAGCAGATTTCTCCTTGAAGACAACATTCTGCTGAACCCCAGGACTAGCAGGGACCAGTCAGAGCTTTCTTGCTCCCTATCATGGGTCGTTCACACCTTCAGAAAGCAGCGAAACGTCACAGCAGTGGTTTCAGTGCTTTGCACTTTGCTGGTACTCGGTAGTTGCAAACGGCTGTGCAGGTTGACTTATAACGTTTGTAAGGAACGCACGCAACGCGAGGCACTCAGAAAGAAAAGTGTATTTTACCTCTGACTATATTGCTTCGCACTTTCACTGCACCAGATCAAAGGAGTCCATGAAATTCCCTCTTGAGAAACCTTAACCTTTGTCTCACTCACCGTACTCTAATCAATGACAGGAGAGAAGGAGAATTGTTTGCTTTTCTAATTTCACAATAGTGCTCTTTGCTTTGCTTCAGGAGGAAGGTTCGAAAATGGTACTTCTCCAAGACATTAACACAGACAAGCACCTCCCGAGATACAGCACTGGGGTCAATTAATAATAATTTCTGCCATGCCACATGTTTTTCAGCTGAGTCTTTTGACTCTTGTCAACTGTGTGGCTGCAGTTGGAAGCGCAACATCATTCTCCAAGGAGTAGTCTTAAACCTGGCAAATTTCTAAGGGCACTTCAGTTGGTTTACAAAAAAAGTTTTTAAAAATATCAGAGACACGTGAAAAACGAAGTGCGAGGTCTGCGAAAATCAAAGCTCATCTACTGCACCTTGTTTACCTGTTTTGAAAGCCATCCAGGTATCTTGATGGTAGCCATAGATCTTTCTTTGCTTGCAGGCAGTGCTCAGTTATTCTCCCCTGGTTTTGTCTGTTTTCTTCCCACATTGCCTGGAGATACAGAGATATAAGGATGAATATTTGTAGCTTGCTCTTTAAAGGCCCAATAAAAAGCTCGCTTTTTGGTGAGCCTGCACAGCTCAGGAGATTAATAAACAGGCTTTTACTTTCCGGTTTCTAGAATGAAATCGTACCCTGTCATGGAAAGATCTTTATTAGGACTTGATGCGGGAAGCAAAGCTGCTCCTTGTGGAAGCGTTTTTCCTTTCTAGTGACCTGGAGCATCCATATCCCTCAGGGCATTAAATGGTGGGGATGATGTGGTTGCACTACGTCCAGATCTGCCCTACACCACTAACCTGAGTGTTAGTTTGGGGATATGAAAAGCACTGGATGTCCAAATGTCACCTTTCATTTTCCGACTGCATTCATTTATTACGCTATGCAGCAAAGTTACCATCTGATGTGTGAACAGTGGCCTGTGCTAAACGAAGCTGGTTTTTCTCAAACTCAATCCCAGCAGGCAGATAACCACATTAAAAAATCTCCCATGCATTGGTACCGAGTTGTTACCGACAGTCTCAGCAGCAGGACTCTGGAGTAGCAGGCGGGGAGACTTCCCTCCATTCGCACCCCATGGGTGGCCGGTGGGGCCACAGAGCAGAGTGAGGTGAACACCTCGGGGCCCCTCCTCCAGGAGTCTCTGCTCACTTTTGAAAATCAGCGTGGCAATTTAACCCCTACAACTGCTTTGTGTTACAAAAATTAGGAGCAGTGGCATTTAAGTGTAATTTCTCTCCAAACTTGAAGAAGAAATATTCAGAGAACTGATGGTTCATTAGTTTGACAAAGTGGACTCGAATGTTTATTTGAGGAAACAGTATTCTTTGGTATATTATTCACGTAACGCCAAAATGTTCTAACTTGATGAAGGTTAGCCACATATTGCAGCTGTCACGGAACAGAACTGAAGAAGATTTATCTTCTGACAGCGAAATCATCTCTGACTAATCTTTGAAAAAATTTGAAAGAACAACATAAGCCCAGTATGCCAGTCAAGGACAAGGACTCTGCTGGTGTTAGCGTAACGTGCAGCAGGCAGCCAATGCCCGGATCGTTCTTTACGTCATTTTTGGTGCCTCGCGCCTCTGACATAAACGATCTCCTGGACAGAGACAGGAAATAAGTTGAAAGCTAAAGGGATTGCCACTGCTTTAAGAACATTCAAGAATGATTTAGTGAGTTCATCGGTTCTCTTAACTTCATGTAGCCCATCAGTCTTCTTGCCAGCAAGAGAAGAGGCTTGGGAAGCTGAAGCTGAAGTACGAGGCATGATTGATTGGCTTTCTATAGACAACAGAAACTGGAGAGGAGAAGCGACGCCTTTATTGTATAAGCCAAGTGTTCAGTCCTACCACGTCTGAAGGTCTAGAGTGCCTGTCAGAGTCAGCTTTATGTCAGCAGCGAAGAGGATATCGTGTTATTTTGTACTTCACTGTGAGTGATACTCTGAAATAATAAACTCTGTGGAAAAAAGATTGCTATGGGTTCTCCTTTTGGTTATAGAAGCGGCCATTGTTATTAATCTGATTTCAGTGAATGTCAGCTTGACTTCTGTTGCTTAGCGAAGAGTGTTAGAAACTCGATAAAGAAGATTCCACTCCACTTACACTACTTAGGTGTACATCATCATCCAGACAAGTCATTTAGGTGTCTCATGATTGAGAACACAGTTTCCTCGTAGTTCTTCACTCCAAGAAAAGGGAGATGGATTGATGGGTTAATCATACTGCCCCCCTTCCCCCAAACCGCAATCTTGTGCAGAATGGCATTTAAAAGCCGTGACTGCAGGTTTTGTGGTCTTATTCTTTCTGTACAAACCCCAGCTGGCTGAGTAAACATCCTTCAGGACAGCATCTCTCCTCCCCACTCTGCGAAAGTGGTGTTATTTAGAAGCAGAGGCAGGCTTTAGAGGTTCTCAGGAATGTGAGAAGTGTTTATAGGATGTTCCTTCCTGCGTATTGGAGTAAATTTACTCATTCAGGAGAAGGTAAGGTAGACAGAAAAAAGAAACTGATATTAAATAGTCTCAGCGTGGCTATTTCTGAGGTCAGAAAGGACGCAGATGAAAAATATTTTTAGAACTTTATATTAACACTAATAGGGTGAAGTAGGCATGCATTTAAAAATACTTGTGAATGACTTTTAAAATTCTCGTGTTTGCTTTACTTATCACTTATTTAACGTAAATGTTAGGAATTTAGCAGGGAGAATAAACCCAGACTTTTATTTAAAAGTCAACACCAAGTGGAGACACTTCAGCTGAAGCCTGAGAGAGCTCCCGCTATTCATCTGCAAGATCTGTAACTCCTGAAGTGCTGCCGGCAGGAGGACTTAGGAAACTCTGCAAGAATTGTCTCTAAACAGATTTTAGGCTGAGTGTTTTTCCAGTGCCTCTGCAGGATGTGTCCGATACGCCCTGTTCAGCTCTTGGCAACCAGTTGGTGTGTTGTGAATTAACTGTCTCTCTCTCGGCTGTATTCAGCACCTGCTCGTACTGGAAACCCAGTCTAGACCTCCTGAATCTCTCTCACAGAACCGTATCCTGGAATGTTTGCTGAAATACAGCCTACAGGAATTTATTGGTCAACTGTAGTCTGCTGTCTGACAAAATAAATGCTGAGAAGTTTTGCTTACGTCTGGACTCTTGCTCAGAGTCTGAACCAGGCGTTTGCTCAGCAGAGGTTGGCCTCCAGAAGCACATTCAGCAGCTTGTCTTTATTGAATGCAGAATTTATGCCTGCATTTAAATCCTGCTGACACAGGCCATAAATACAAACCTAGAGATAAACATTTACGTGTTCTGAGTAGAGATGGATTTAATTTCAAACTTAAATATTTATTAATTGCTTTTTCCATGGGTTGGTGCCCAGGATTTGCAAGCCTCTACCTTTGTCCTAGAACATGTGACACCTCTTTTATTTAAATATTTAAGCCAATCCAACATAAATTTGTGACAAGTATGAACTTTGGTGGAACTGTAGCAGACTTTGGGAGGTTAATCAGTCTTTCCTTTTGTCAGCATTCATATCACTGGTGAGTTTCCAATTGCTGCTGCTTAAGCCGAGTTCACGCCTGCTACCATCGAGGAATGTGTTATGGATAGGAAACCTTCAGTTGAGATTCATGTGTCATCATCACTTAAAATATTTCAAGAACAGATTAGACAAAATTCTGGATAATTGGAGGCCATATGTTCCTCTGTGGAGAATCTGGAGTTTATTTTATTCACCAGCAAAGGGATTGAGCAATTTGGGCAGCACCTGGTTTTCTTGAAAGACTCTTCCAGCTCCGCTAGTGATCTTCTTAATGGCAGGAGTCCCTGCCATTTGGGTTTGCATCATTGCTTCGCTCTTAGTGGGAACAGGCACGTGAGTAGCAGCTGTGCTCTTGGTAGGATATTCATCCCATATATTCCTGAGGAAAACCTATTATCTCTTGGCAATGCCTGATGAGGAATGTTGAGTCGTAGTCCCTTTTCCCTGAGCCATGCAGCTTCCCCTCCAACTTCTTTCTCTCATTTCTTCCTATTTTCCTGTTTCAGAAAGTACTTAATTAACAGGATGAACAACCATTAGGTGTTTACCCTCTGCAACTCACACTTCAGCAGCGGAATGTAAATAACTTTGCAGTCGTTAACAAGGTTGAACTTTAAAAAGAAATGTGCTACAAAAGAGGATTTTCTTATTCATCTCACTGTTCCCAACACTGCAGGCTTGAGGAGGCTGATGTTCCTTATATGTGATCTCAGAGGGCTTCCTGACTCTGCAGCACACATCAAATTAGGCCACAGATAGTTTCTCTCTTCCATCTTAGGGTAGTTTAGAAATGTAGCTCTTTGAGTATTGCCAACCAACTATTTTCTTTAAGAGAAATCAAGCTGATGCAACAACCGCGTTTCCTTACTTCCTCAGAAGACCTTGTCCTTGGTACAAAATCGAGCAGAGTGGTTTGTCTGCTGCACTGGAAGTGTGTGGTGCTGCTTCGTTCTGAGCAGGAGCATCAGCAGGGTTTGGGAGTGCAGGACGAAAATGGATTTTCAGAGGTCATTTCTTTGCACGCCACCTCATGTTCCTGCAGTGGAAGTCAGAATAAAGAGGAGCACATCATTGCTCAGTGCGATCCCCGTGCCTGTTGAGGTTGTGCCAAGCGTTACAGCACATCTGGGCTATGGGATGGTGTGTACTAAGCATTGTGGGTTAAGATATTAAGATTTGGCACGGATTGATAAACCCAAGCCTCAGGTAGGACTGACAGTGTAGGAGGTTCCTGTATCTTCATGGGAGGAAAGGAATTCTAGCCAATCAGTTCTGAAAATTCAAGCGTGAAAGGCTGTGCTCTCCCCAGTCCATCTGCGGTTGTATTGATTCGGGAGGAATAGGTACTTCTGTGCCTGGGCGGGTCACCCCAGGGTAGAACGGGCCATGGACCTGCCTGGCCACACAGCCCTCACCAGCACTGGGGCAGATGCGTGTCTTCAGAGACATCTCCCTTCAGTCTGCCAGAGAGGGTGCGAGGCAGGGTGGGACGGGGCTTTCTACTGACTGGAAAATGGAAACAGCATTTATCCTTTTCATGACAGGACTGGATTCGCAGGAAGTCTACATTTTTTTACAGATCTAGCTAATACATACACTTAAGCTGCTACATCAGCCACTGCAGTTGTCTGATTGTCACTCAGATGGCAAAGTCTAGTTCCGCTCCTGTGAAAATCTGCCTTTCCAAAGCCAAAATAGCTTTAATTGTATATAAAACTACCCCCAAACACAGAAACCTCGCATGGTTTAGATGCTGTGGGATGTGGTGCTGTAGGTGAGGTCTAACCCATTGAAATGAGGGTCAGACAGGGGAACTGAAGTTACTTTCATGGCTCCCACACCACGTTGGGCTCTCAGTGGTCACCTCACTGGGAGCTGATGTAGCTGACTGATAGAAGAATTCAGTCCTGCTTATTAACACGAGGCTCTGCAGTGACAAATTAGTGCTTATTCATCTATGAAGAGCATTCACTGTCACCATCCGCAGCAAGAGTACAGAAAAGAACTCCAACAAACTCCAAACAGAAGAGCCTGTTGGCAGCCGTCACGATAATCAGAATAAATGCAGAGAGATACTGTGCTCAGCCCCTGTGATGTCTATCAGGGAGTTATTTCAGTTGCTCCCTGAGGCATTCACATCTCAGCCCATCTGTGTCTGATCCTAAATTACTTATGACTGAGAGAGATAAGGGATTTCCCCATAGATAAGGGGAAGGAGGGTAGAACATAATTTCTGTGTTTGATATTTATATTAATGGCACAGCATGCAGAGAGCATTTAATTCTCAAGAAGTAGAATTTAGGTGACATAAAAATATCGGTAAAGATGAGATATTAAAAAAAAGACACTCCATCCAGCAAGCACTTTTTTCCCTTAAAAAATTTTCCCCTTGGTAGCGGATCAGATGACAATGAGTATGATGAACATTGGAAATTAAATTCTCTAATAGCACAATCCAGCTGCAAGCCAAATGTTACACAAAGACTCTGGCAAGACTGAAAGAAGAAAGGGAGAGCACAAAAGACTTTGTATTGCAGCAATCTCTACCCTCAAAGTGCTTCCCAACCATGACTGAAGTTGCTGATCTCACTTCTCGGAACGACAAAGATGCTATTCCCAGCTTCAGGTGCCAGGAGACCGAGCATCTCGCCCACTGGTGACACAGTGGCCTTGTCCTCACAAGAAGGTACTCGAGTCGCATCTTGTCTCCTAGTCTCCTGTATCTTCAGCTAGGGACAGGTTCTGCTCAACAGGTAACGGAGAAGGAGCTTGCTCTTTGGATTACCTCCCCCAGAAACGCATCTACAGGCTTTGTCTAAGGTCGGGACAATCCTGGACAATATTCTGCCAGCACTGCCACGGGCTTCCTAGCAGTGACTGTTTAGTTCCTACATCAGCTGAACTGGAGTATAAATGCCACTTTTTGAAGCATTTCTTTTCAGTAATGCAGCTGTCAGAACATTTTCCATCACGTCTGTGGGATGATGTCTTGCGCTGCCGTTTGTAACAGAGATCGGAGGCTCCTTAAAAAATATTGGTTGATACTGTGCTTGTGTATTGGAGAAATACACTGTCTGCAAGTCTTTTTAAACAGAGAGCTTCTGGTGCAGTACCTCTGATTCTGGACCATCTTCAAAACTGGGACGATATCCAGTTTTAAAAATTAGAACGATCTCTCCTTTTCATTGTGCAGAAACTTTGATATCAAATCCTGTCAAGTATGGTACGTTCATGGGAAGTGATAAAAGACGGTGATATATGCGTGTGCTATTTCTAGCTATGGCAAATGAAAAGCTTTGCAAAAAAAGTGGAAAAAAAACATATTCGGGACCCTACCAACGTGGAAATTGAGCTCAGGAAAGGCCTTGGCACAAGTAGTGCTGGAGCAGTCGACTTGCTTTTCCAGGTCTCTAGTTCTATCTGCAAAGTAGAAACAAGATTGTTTCCTTTACTTGATGAAGAAATTTGAAATTCTGGATGATAATAAAAATTTCACAATATTATTAACAGTTTCAGGCTACTTCACACCTAAAAGGGCTAAAGCTGAGCTTTTCTGTGCATTTAGATTTTATGTGCATGGATCCTAGACAATCTTTAACGAGTTAAGCATGCAATGCTTTAGTCCAGTCAATGAACCGGATGGTTTAGTCTCGGGAACAGCACTGAGAAGCAAAGATGAGGCTGACACTCACAGGACTCCTTGGGGAAATACCTCATTTCTGTATTCTTTCAAGTTAGCACAAAGTTACTGAACAGCAATTGGTCCTTTAGTGACACACCAAGGGCTTAGTTGACTTCTTCATGACAATACAGAATGCCAGAGTTTCTATACACTGGAAATTTTGGTTTTCAGCCAGCTGTAGTCCTTGCACTACTTGAGATTTATGCGGCAGTATTGACTAATTTTAAATCTGTGATTAATAAGTTGGACTAACACGAGTTAGTATACCTTTACTAAGGATGGTTTGTGACATTAGGGAGAGTTCCTTCTTGGTGCGCTTAAATTCCCCTTAGGCCATTTTCAGTGAGGTTGGGACGGGCTTGATTGGAAAATTGAATGGCTTATTCCATTTTCATTCCCTTTTGCCAAGCTGGTCTTTAAAGCTGCTCTTTCATGATGTGTGAATTTGTCTCCATTTGAAGAACTAACATCAGACACAACACAGAAAGCAGATTTTAGAAATGAGCTATTAGGCAGCAAAGAGGCACTGTTAAGATGCTTACAAGTTGCACAGCAACCAGAGGAACATACAGTCATTTGATTCCTCAAATGACTTTGACTCAAGGGAAAAACAGTTTTATTCTCCCCTTAGAGCTTTCTATCATTTGTGATAAAGAGAAAATGTGTTTATATATTTTCACTCGAAATAAAAAATAAAAAGTTGTACTCGATCTCACAGAAACAGCAGCATCTATTACCATGTAAATTACCACAGAACACATCTGGTCACAGCTCCTGGGTGGGATCTTAAATGAGAAAATAGAGCAGTGGAACCTTCCCTTTCTTCCAGCTTTTACACAGAATGCACTGACCCGTCTGAAATCAGAGCTTAAAAACCAACTGGCCCACCGACAATCGATGCTTGATGGTTTTTTTTCCATTTCTGTAGAATCGTTTCTTTCATCGCTGTCCCCAGACTTGGGATTTTACAATAACATTTTCTGATCGTTACAGACAACAGATCTTGGCTTTTTTTCCCCTTTTTTTTTTCCATCACCATATCAACTGTTGTCCAGTTTCTGCTGCATTTGTGTGTAGGTTGATTCCAAATCAAATACATTTCTCATGTTTTCTGGTGCTCTCTGGAGCACAGTGTCACTTGTGTGTTAGATGCAGCAGTCATCTTTGTCAGACTAATAACACATAAAGACCCAGCTTCCCATGTAGTGTAGCAGATATAGTTATGCTGCTACGGGAGCGTGTTTATCGGTAAGTGTATCCACGCTGCGACAGTTTTTCTGGTTTCATTACAGCAAAGTAATTATAACAAGCATCTCCAGAACAACAGTTGAACTTGCAGAGCCCAGTGAGAAATCTGAATTTAGTAGATCAGAAGTATGACTTCGTTAGGATGGATTACAAATCAAATACATAAAGAAAACCACAAGTGTGTTGGTCTTGCAGACACCTCTAATTAGCTCTGGGGCTGAAAAGTTTTGAAAACCATGGGGCTGTCCAGGTATAACCAGGAACATCAAGTCTGCTGGCTTAGACCAGAAATATTGTGGCTTGAGTTTGAAGTTCCAAAGTTATTAGTCTGAAGCAGCTGCAACCTGAGCATGTCTGGTATACGGAGTCACCGAGCTGCGATAAATCTCCACCACAATGCTATTTATTACAGAGGGAAAGGAAACTTTCAAGTGTCACTTTTGCTGCTGCTATCAGAGATTTCTTTGGCCTCTGCTTAATCTCTTACACTTTACAACCGCTCTCTTCCTCAACAGCGAGGCACGTTTACAAATGTGCTGTCCTGCTTCCCAACAGATGTCACCTGGCTGGGCTTCACACTACTGCACGCTGTCTCATGCCCAGCCCAGCCCACACACACATATGCTGGTCTCCCTGCACCCAACCACGTGCAGCACCCCACACACTTCTGGAGATATTCTCTCTCCCTCTCTCTCACACACACTCTCTGAGCTTTACACCTTTTCCTTCCTGCCTCATCTTTTAGTCACTCCTATAAGATGCTGACAGGGATTTGTTTGAGGCAGTCGAAACTTGAAATGCTCGAGGAAAAAAAAATGTGCTGAAAGAGAGACACGTGGGAAGAGAAAAAGCTCATAGTAATTTTCATTTTGTCACTTTTGCATGAGGCTTCACGTGTGGTGACTGATGTTTCAAATAGAAGAAACCTCACAGAAGAAACCTTAAACCCTGTGCACAAAAGTAAGAGTGGAATCTCCCTCCTTTCTTCCCTCTGTCTCCAAAAGACGCTTCTCCACCCCATAGCCAGCCCCAGATTTAATATGAGGGTCCGTGTGGGCTCCAACATGTACGTGGGGGAGTGCACGTGAAGTACCAGTCAGTAATAATCTTTTTTTTTTCCTTCCTCCTCAGTTTGTTGCTCAGCCAAACTGCCAGCAGCTACTAGCAACACTTTGGTATGATGGTTTTCCAGGATGGAGGCGGAAACACTGGGCAGTAAAACTCTTGACCTGTGTCACCATTGGACTCCTATTTCCTGTGCTATCCGTGGCGTATCTGATTGCACCGAAGAGCAGGCTGGGACTGTTCATTAAAAAGCCATTTATAAAGTTTATCTGCCACACCGGCTCTTACCTAACCTTCCTCTTCATGCTCCTGCTGGCGTCACAGCACATCGTCAGGACTGACCTTCACATGCAGGGACCTCCTCCCACCATCGTGGAGTGGATGATCCTGCCCTGGGTTCTAGGTAAATCAGAAACACAAAAACCACCTGAGCCGCAGTCGCCCGACTCGCGCCCGTGGCAACTGCGTGGAAACTCATTCCTGATCTCGGCACCATCAGCATGTAAAGCGATTTGGCAGCCAGCTCCAGTAACTGCAGAAAACAGCTGGGCTCCTTCTGGAACAACAGATCCTGTTGGCCTAGGGCTCTTCTGCTGTTCATATTGCCATCTGACATGCCTTTAGACACGACCCTGAGTAAACCGCAGCAGACGCAGCTCTCTCCCTGCCTTCCCCATGCTCCGTGTGAGGAGCGGGTTAGCAATTAGCTTCTGGGTCACGCTAGGAACAAACAATGTCACTTCTGATGCTGGCGTAGTTCTGCTGGCAGAAGGCAGCGCCCAGAGCCTATCTCGGCTTTCTCCTTCTCACTGATCTGCTCCCAGAGCCCATGAGCAGGTACCAGGCCTGTTTATTCCTGGGCTCCCAGGCTCCCAAATAGCCTAAGGGAAGGCAGAAAAGGGAGGATCAATCTCACTCTGCCGTGTGCCTCTGTGCTCATAAACACTGACCAAATCAATAGCGAGTGCTCTAATATAAGCAGAGGAAGGGAGTATTTATTAGCAGAAGGTTAAATGTGAGGCTCCTATTCCAGTCTGGCCTGAGCAGCCACAACTGTGATGAAAAGGCAGCGTCCGTGTTCCTGAGGGAAGGATGTACGGGTGAGGTAGTGAGGTGGGATGGGGCAAAGTGCATAGAGCCACTGAGGGAGAAGAGCAGAGAAGCATGGATATACCTTTGATGAGAGAGAAGTAGTTACTCTTTCAAACAGGGCTGCAACACAACAGCAAGTGAAAACCTGTGGACTCCATTAGAAGCACGATTGCTCATTAAGCTCCCATCTCCCTCGTTGTGCCATTAACTGTGAGCAGGGGTGTTAGTTACTAGGAGACCTGCTCATGGGCAATGGTTTCCACACCTTCACAGCTCTCTCCTCCAGCCTCTGTCCGCATAGCCCGGGTCAGTTTGGTGCAAAACCCCAGAGGTCAGATAACAGTGAATTGCGAGTGTCCAGTAGGATGGATGGCCTGGAAAGCCAGGCTGAGCCTTTCTGAGGACACCTCTCACTAACCTTAATCTCTGGAGCTATCCTTATGGCTCCTCGATGCTTCTCACAGGTCCCGCTCTGTTTTCCTGTGCCTGCTGGCTCCCCTCTCCTGGTAACACTGGGCCCCAGCTCCTTGTTTCTGTGGAGGCTCTGGGTGAGGCTGATTCTGTGCTGAACACACTTAGCTGTTCCCCATGCCAAACCTAAAATTGCTGATAGAGAAGGAGAAAAGAAAGTAGGAGTTGCAAACATGTTCACAAATCACTTTTCCATCGTGACCCAGGGCACTTTGCTCCTTGCATAGCTCTATCCCACGGTAACTCCAGCTTCACTATCTTATTAAACTGATTTACGGCATTGAAATGCATGTGTTGGTAGAAACTTCGGGATAAGCTGAGAAGGTTAAATGTCTCTTCTGAGCTTAGGTGATCTCCTCGCTTTATCCTTAACTCCATGGTTGAAATTGAGGGAAATGGTAGGCATTTCAGCAAAATTGATTTGCAGATGAAAGAAAGATAATCCATTTAAAAAACCCTTTCAAAATCACCTCTTACAGCTGTCTGCTCTTCTCTTTGAGCTCCTTTGTTTCGGATAAATAGGGATATTGTGGGACTGTTTATTAAATGGAGAAATTAGAACCATTTCACCAGATTAAAGGTTATTATTTAAGAAATATTTTCCACTATATAAGGAGGGAAAGAACAGGCACACACAGCTTTGCTGTAACTATAGTAACCAGCAATGATAACTCACTATAAATACAGTGTATGAGTTTTTCAACAGGCTCCTCTCCATCGATTTGTTTTATTTCGTATTTTTGTGTGCATGCAAACAT
This sequence comes from Baryphthengus martii, assembly GCA_013396935.1. NCBI lineage: Eukaryota > Metazoa > Chordata > Aves > Coraciiformes > Momotidae > Baryphthengus > Baryphthengus martii. The sequence goes on from VWZK01009404.1 coordinate 341,186, forward strand.
TTGCAGGCAGCTGTAATAAAATCACCTTACCGGCCATGACGTTGTGCTTGCCTGACCATTGACCTGCTGGCTGGCATCTAAAGAGCTATGATTGATGCTTGGTGGTTGCAGCAGTTCAGTTCAATCTGCTCTTCAGATTGAACTTTCAGGTCCTAAAACTTGAGTTGCAAGTAGCATTTCAGTCACCAAGGCAGTATCTGGTGGTTAGGTGTGGGTAGCAATTTGGGTAACTATATTGGAAATGCCCCTGGAGGTGTGTTTTGCTTGTTTTGTGTTTTTTTCTTTTCACACGTGTTTCAGGTCTTCATTCAAGGATAATGTAAAGGGTAGTTCACAATACCACAGAACCACAGAATGTTAGGGGTTGAAAAGGACCTCTGGAGATCATCTTGTCCAAACTCCCTGCTAAATCAGGGTCATACAGATATTTATTTGGGATTCTAAAATTCTTAACAGCCTCTAGGGGCTCTAAATACATTCTCAGAAGCATGCAGGTGATGAAGGAACCTAACTGCCATTTGCTTTTTAATAGGACTTAGGTTCTCAAAAGTACTTAAACAATTCTATAATAAAGGACGTTAAGTTACTTAAAATCAGAATTGTACGCCAGGTGAGTGTAGCAGTCTGGTCATGAACTTCAGAAACTGCCCCTCACCCTTCTAGCTGGCAGGAGGTATAGTGAAGGTCAGCAAGTGCCAAAAATGATTGCCAGAAGGCATTTCAGAGTTGAGATCACAGGTTCTGGCCATATCCTCGGGAACAAATATTCACCTGGCAAAACGCAGAGCCATACCTGCCCTGAGGTGAGTCGTTGCTGAGAGGTGCAACGCCAGGCTGCAGTTCCCTTTCTCATGCTGAATCCTACCTTTTTTCACAACCAGTCCCTCCAGGCTTGTTGGGCAGCGTGATGCATAAATACAGTGACTGAGCATTGAGAATGAGTTCATTCCTTCCTTCTTGGAGTGGTGTTTGCAGATCAGGCAGGAAACTTGCTGGCACGCAGAAACAGCTACTAGCGTTGCATGTTCTGCAGAGAAAGTCAGGAAGAATCAGTACTGCCCAACTGAGCAATGAATTACTTATGGTGTCTATGAGTAGACAGTCTATTAGGAACTGTACCAAATACAGCTGCTTAAATACTTTATTCACGTAGAAGAAATTTCATCTGAGCCAATCCAGGCATACTAGTTATCATTAACATATATTTCAAGCAGCCTCCTTGTGTGTATATCTGGTGGCCTGGATAGGAAACCTACGTCTTTTTTGTATCTCTCCAGACTACATTCCTCACAGAGTTGTAAAATATCTCATAATCAGCAGTGTAATGCTTTGTAGAAGACAGGAGGGATGAGACATTTTTTCCAAGCTGTTAATTTAGAATTGTCTTTTATTACATCAGATGCACACAGTGCTTTAATGGCAAATAATACCTTGTCATGACAGTGAACTCTCTTTCTTCCTACAGGTTTTATCTGGGGAGAAATCAAGGAAATGTGGGATGGTGGATTCAATGAGTACGTACACGACTGGTGGAATCTGATGGATTTTGCAATGAACTCCCTCTATCTCGCAACTATCTCCCTTAAAATTGTTGCCTACGTCAAGGTACAGTAACTTGGGAGAGAGAATTTGTAACTTGCTTGTGAGAACTGTAGTACACAGCGTAGGAACTGTCAAAATCAGAATTACAGATCAAAGAGAACAGCTGCTTTTCAAGCAGTCCACTTTTCAAAATTCACCTGGAAGGCTTATTAATTGGTTTGAAGAATGGTCACTCTGATTGTTCAGGCATTGGGTAGACATTGCCCTGGACTTGCAGTCCGTTTTGTAGCTACTCAGTTGCCAAAGATATGTTTGGTTTTCTATACTGACACCGGACCTCTTTCTATAACACCAGACACAGTGAAAACATGATTTTTAAATAGAACAGTAATGGCAAAACAAGAAAAGAGTTATCTGAAAACATCTATGGCCAAGAATTATAATCTGTAATCTTACTGATCTGTGGGTTACTAATCAGAAGTTTGTGAAAAGCCTACTAAGCAAAGGAAGCCTGCTAGCAGGAAGCTTCCATCTGATACAAAGGAGTCAACTTATTCTCTTCAATATATAGTTTTGAACTGTAGGCAAGGAAATGACAAAGGAACATGCTGGAGCTTTAACACCAGGTAGATTTTTCACTGTCATGTTCCATTTATGGCGAGAATGCACATCAGAGCTCATCCTCAAAGGCACCTTCCACATTTATAAATTTCTGATGCTCCAAGTTAGCGTATGTTTTGAAGCCAGAGGATGGCCTCAAGCACTTTCCTTCTGTCTCTTTTTCAAAGACACAGACAAGGCACAAATGACCTCTTGGAAACTTCCTTATGCAGTGGCTGCCTGGCCTTCAGTTGGAGCTGTGTGCTTGGCCTGATTCTTTCCTTGGTATGAATCAGCAGTAACTTCACTACGACTGGTGTTGTTACACAGGTGTAAATCACATACCTAGAGCCTGTTTCTTGGCCGCTTACACCCTTTGTAGTTTTGCTGTGCTACTCTGTTGGGCTTGCCCTGGTAGAAGGGTATGGCTTCTTTTAGCTCAGCTCCTACTAACCAGGACAAGCATTTCCCTAAAGCAACCTTGTTTAGTCCCACCCAAGCACGTATGCTGGTCGAGAGGAAAAGAGGAGAATATTTCACAAAGCTCCTTGTCTCCAAAATGGCTTTTGTAAAAAACTCTTTAGCGAGGAGCCCTGCTACAGGGCCTTTTTAAAATGCAGAAGGCTGCACAGTGGTGAGTTAGCTTTTCAAAGGGAAAAAGGCTTTAAGATAGTTGCTGCTCCCTGAAGAGGCAGCTCTGTAACAGCATCAAAGCAGGAACGGATTACGTCTTTTTTCTCCCAACATTCAGAACCAGTGAGGAAATTAGACTTGAAAGGTAGGTCTTTAAAGCAAGAGAAATACAAAAAAAAAGAAAAGCTGGAAATCATAAGATGCACACACAAATCTTAAAATGTTAACAATCTCGTTCTTTCTCACACACCAGATACTAGGAGAGCTGCGCATCCAGAGATTTAGACAGTCACATACTGAGATTTAAACTCGGAGCCAAACCAGGGGTACAAAGGAAGTGCAGCGCTGTTTATATACTCAGTGAGAACTACAGAATCATGCAGGAGAACTACAAAGGCCTACACACAAAAGAATATTCACAGGAAAGTATCTGTTTGAGTACAGATCAGACCTACTTGCACTAAACCTGGTCCTGATTTAAAGTCTGCTCCTGATGAGGACCAACATCAGACAATTCCACGAGGTGCCCAAAACCTTCTCTAGGAGTAGTTCTGAAGCAGCTCGCTCACAGAAGTTCCCTCCTGACTTGTGTCACTTGGAGGTTGCAGCGTGCTCTGAACCACAAGGATTTGAAATGTTGATAATGGCTCCAAAACCTCTTGAAACGTGACTTGTAAAGGTTTTTGTTATTTATAGAACACCCTCAAGCTGGGAAAGGTTGGTATACATGCCAGTATACCACATTCTAACACTTCTTAGGACTTCAAAGGATACATGGATTTTTAGCTTTCTGCCAAATATCAGAAAAATAAACTGCATATTGACACGAATGTTTTCCATCCCTGTTTTTATGTGGAGAATTATTTTTTCTTGATTTGACTGGTTCTAAGACCTGGCTCTAATATTGTCCAATACCACTGAAATCTTCAGGCTAATTATAGGGTAAAAATAGCATTCCTAATCAGTTTTCATTTGCTGCATTGAATTATCATGTAATGAGGAAGGATAAATGCGACTGCCTGGTGTAACTTATTTGTGTTATTCTGTATATATCTCTGCTGTGTTCCATCGTCTGATGCCCGATCCAAACAACTGCAGCCTTCCCAGATACCTAGCTTCAGGAGATACCTCTGAAATTTCATTTCTCTGTTCCCTGTGACGCCAGGCTCTCTGAAGACTACTGTTTTCCAAGCAAGGATATACCATCCGTTTATAAAGGGCCAAAATATGACCCTAACAAGTTGCTTTAAATGTAGATGTGAGATGAAGAAGACCTCCTCACATGGCTTTACATGCGGTCTACGCTAAACCCGAGCAGAGAGCCCCTGGGCTGCTGTGTCCCTGCAGAAGAGAACTGCAAACAACTGTGCAAATCTTCTCTCTAGGCAGGGCAGCCTTTCCCATCACAACCAGCCGCCCCCGCTGCTGGAGATGGGCAAAAAGTTAACATGTCTGCCTCTTCCGTAAACATTTTCAGACCCATCTTCAAAGGAAGTTGACGGACTCAGGCCATGATGTTCATGTAATAAAGAACAGCTTGGAAATGTCAGAAGCAATCAGAGGTCAGGCTGAAATGCCTTTGTATCATGTCTCAGCTCCTTCCTACAGAAGTTGAAATATCAACTTGCTTTTAGCTATGTCCTTGAAAAAAATTGTGAGCTCCTACATTGGACCTTCAGATTTAAAGATAAAGTCCCTGCAAACTCATCTGCCAGTTTGACATTGATATTATTTCCTTTTAAAAGGTACCAAAATTATTTTAGGAGTCCTGAACACGCTGGCTACGCCATTAGCTAGATTATTCTCAGTACGTTTTTGCCTTTTTATGCATGTTAAATGAGCAGAGACAAATGTTAAAAGGACAATTATTCCTTGATGTTAAAATGTGTTTGACTCCCTTCTGGTGTGCCAGTGTAGTTAAACCAGAGCAGTTACGTTTATACAACCAGCTCTTTTCAGTTACCTCTTTGCATCTGGCTGCACTTCACTCAGAAAATGCTTCTGTTTTTACAGTTACATTATGAACCAAGTTAATGTTATAATTGATGCACTCAAATGTATCCAGTGTTTCAGCTGTAATTATGACCTCTGCTTTAGCAACTCTCCTAAAATTGCCATGACAAATTAACTAATAAGAAAATTAATACGAGGAAAGTATTTTGGTTCTGGGCTCTTGGTACTTATTTGAGATGACGAGGGAAGGAAAGGATCCACTTCTTACGCTCAGTAGTTAATTGCTTTCCTTCTTCCCTCCCTTGTCCCTCCCTCACATTCTTCCGGGAATGTGCAGTGCTTTGAATGTGCAGTCATATTTAGGAAGAAAAACAAAAAGAAGGTACTTGGATATTTCTGACCTGACTTTAAATGTTGAAAGAGAAGGAGACTGCATAGGAACTTATGGACCTGAAGAACCCACAGTGAAATCAAAATTCAAAAGGCTTGTTTTCTAAATTTAGGCTAAGAAGAGCCAACATACCAGAAGCCTCTAAGGAAAAGCTGGTCCCACAACTATCCGTATCAGGGGGTCATACTCTAGGAGGGTTAGTTCCTAAAAAGGCATCATTAAACTGAAGTCCCTGCCCAGACCAAGTCCTGATGTTAGTCCGACTGTAGCTGGGACTTAGGAGTTTAAAAGCGGTTCTTGTGTCACCAGTACCTGGTCAGTATTGACGTGTGAAGCGTTAGTATCGGCAGGTGCGGCTTTTTGAGTTATCTCAGAATAATTACAACACAACTCACTCTTCCGCCTTTGTTATTTCTTTCAGTATAACGGTTCTCGCCCAAGGGAGGAATGGGAAATGTGGCACCCGACTCTCATTGCCGAAGCCCTCTTTGCAATATCCAACATTTTAAGTTCCTTGCGTCTCATATCCCTGTTTACAGCAAATTCACACCTGGGACCCTTGCAGATTTCTCTGGGACGCATGCTGCTAGACATCCTTAAATTCCTTTTTATCTACTGTCTGGTGCTTCTGGCTTTTGCCAATGGACTGAACCAGCTTTATTTTTATTATGAGACCAGTGCCTCGGAGGAACCCAACAACTGCAAGGGGATCCGATGTGAGAAACAGAACAATGCCTTCTCCACGTAAGATGTCTTTTCCTTTCCGTTTTTAGAGTTTGACTGCCACTGTCCCCTCTCGAACCTGCCTTTGCCTGTTGTCTGTCACTGCACTGAAAGTGCCTTTATTTATTCATTTACAAATACCAGGTGAGCTGGGTGACTATGCAGGAAAGGTGCGAGTTAACTGGGGCAGACATTCTGCTGAGCTTTGCTGTCAGAAAGACTCTGAGGTCTGGAAGTGGGAGACAATCGTTTTAGTTCTGGACCAGAAAGTCTCCCGACACGATCCTGCAACTTAAATGTTATTATGGTGATGTACAAATTCAGCACATTTGAGAAAACAAGTATTTTTTACCATAGTAATTGTTTCGCCTGATTCCAGAGGAAAGGATGGAAGCGAGACAAAAATGTAGAAAACAAGGGATAAACCTATGAAAAAAAAAGGTATTAATAAATAATGTGAGACAGCAGCAACAACGATCTCACCTAGGCCATTTTTATGCATACATGATGTTGCAGGCTCCTCCGATTTGCTTGCAGTGGGGTAAGACTAAAATCCCAGCAAAATCCTTTTTGCTGGAAAAGCTGGTACTGCACCGAGATGTTGGCATGGAAATTGCTGTGGTGACAGCTGGCAGGGCTGAAAGAGATAGCACATGCTGAAAAATAACATGAATTGTCTTTCTGGTGTATTTGTTTTAATTACTAATAGTGGAAATAATTATAATAATCAGCCCCCACCCAATTGTTCTTGGTGCTTGCACAGTACTTAAAACACAATGGGAAGAGAAATAAATAAAGCACGGTCTAGAGAAAGGCCTACGCCCTGCAAACAAGCAAAACAAAACTGTTGTCCACCACTTCATGCTAAATTAAATAAAACTCCTCATAATGCCCATTAATTCTCCACCCTTCCTCAGCTGAAGGCTTGAGGTTAAGAAAGGATTTGTGACATATTTGCAGTGTTACCAAAAGCAGATGATGGCTGAGGCCACATGACTAGGTTGGAAGAGGAAAAGCTCCAACATTGTCCCGTGGGCTCCCTCCTTAAAAGCAGTGGGGGGGATTTTCATGGGAGAATCCAGCCTTACCAGAGCATCATGACCTGGTAGACCAGACGTGCTGCCATTTTCCACTGCAGAGCAGGAACACCATAGGCTTGATTAATTTTCTCATTAAACTCATCTATATCTGGAGGAAGTGAGTGGAACTGCACTGTGCTAATGAAAAACTGAATTAAAGACTGCAGTCTTTTTTTTCTGTTTTAATTGCTTTGCATGCCCCAGAAATGTGTTGTGCTGCCCTTGCAAAGGAATTAAATAACAAACACTATTCCTTGATCCACGTCCATATCGATGCAGCAGCCAGAGGGAGGAATGTTTGGCAAGCACAACGTTTGTTAAGTGGCAGCTTCTAGCTCAGGAAGGGTCAAACCCACGAAGCTGAGACCTAGAGCCTGCCTTTTCCTGAAGCTACGGGGAACAGATGTATTCAGCTCTGCATTCTGGTTTGGACCTGTCGCCGTTGCCAACCAGTTGTTTTACAGATTTCACTGTCAGCAGGTTAGTGGAGAAAAGAACAGCAAGGTCTGACTAAAAAGAAAGAGCGTTGGGTCAGCAGGAAAAAAAAAAAAAGCTCCTCAAGTCTGTAAGAAGGTGTCATATCTTGGGAACTAGAAACGATACAGAAGCACTTAACAGAAAGTGTACGGATCGGCTTAAATACAGACCACAATTTCTCCCGCCCCAACATTCAGCTTAAACCCCCTGCCAAGGAGAATGCAGCACAGAAAGGAAATTGAGGGGGCTCAGCCTTTATGGCAGAGGTTTGTTTAAAACAAAATCGCAGTGGGAGGGGATCCATTAGGATTGAGGTCTCCTGGCAGGGGACAGAACGCTCGGCAGTTACTTTTTTGTTTGAGACTTGCTTAAGAAATTTATTTAACGTGTTCTTAAAAGCTTAAATAGTTGTTATTAACACCCCCAGTACAAGCTGACATTTGGCCCTTGAGCAGATGCCCAGCATGGGTGGCTGGCTACGAACGAGCGACCTGCAACACGGAAAATTGTATTGTTGGGCTGGGGAGAGCGAGTATGGTTGGAGTGAATTCCAGTCTGAGCTGGCGTTACCTCACTTTTGCTCATAGTTCATCCCCCATGAAAGAATAAACTGAAAAAAAGCTTTCAATCAAAGCTTTTGCTTCCTACTAGGCAGTTGCACAATAAGATCTAATTTTGTAAAGGAAGGAGAAGCAGGACGCCGCTCGTGTTTGTACGGCTTGTTTAAAATGTGACACCTATTTACTGGAGCATTCTTTTCTATTTCTCCCAAAGGATGGGTTTAATATTTTCTTGGTGGGGAAATTTTCTGCGTCGCAAACACAGATCATGGGAAAGTAATATTCCTTTGTGACAGCAATGAGGTGAAATCATGAATAATTTAAAGTTCTGTGCCTTGGCCTCGCCATCCCTTAGACAGCAGAGTGTCTGATGCTTAGGCAGACAATTTGAAAATATGTTTATTGCTGTGATTCTGGCAACTGAAGGAGGGAGAAGCAAGAGAAGAAGAGGAGAAAGGGGTGGAGGAAGTCACATCTTACTGCCTGCTGTGTCCTTCTCCCTGGAGGGTCACGCTGATCCCTGGAACTGCGGGAGGTCAGGAGGGTTCCTGTGGCAGAGTGGAGCACTTGCTCTCTCTAAGCTGCCGTGGAGAGTGATGGAGCTTTGAGATTTCTCCTGTTTGCTTAAGATCCAAAATATATTCAGCAGGAGGGGACAGTCTCTCCATCACTATCTCCAAAACATGTTTTTCTAAAGCTGCTTCTCCAAAGTGGTGCGAGTCCCACCTGAAACACTTAATGTAAGAAGAGATGGTGGTTCTGGCCTGTCATTGAAGGCTGAGGAAAAAGCAGCTGAGCCTCACTTCTGTGCAAAGCTGCAGAAAGCAGTTGCTGTCCATTCTCAGGGGGGCTACGTGTCCATGTGTCAATATATTGGCCTTAGTCTGGGCCAGATTATCCTCCTGGTTAATAATGTGCCTTCAGGGCAATGCACTGATTGCTTCTAAAACCGATTTCAGTTGACAGGAACCTCTGTCTCCCCTGAGCCTATGGCTTAATCAGAACTTCTACTGCTAATAGTTAAAATAAGTTAAAAGACAGCAGGCACTCCAGCATTTTCAGTAGGGAAATGCTTAGCATTCTTTGGTTAATCCTTATTTTGCCACCTCACTTATTTAATACATTTAATGAGCAGCCAGGCTTTGGGGAGAAAGGATTTTTGCTTGAAAGAGTTTTTATAATTTTAGCCAGTGAAAAACCGAAGATACGTCCACAAAATATAAAGAAACTAAAAGGTCATATAAAGCACGGAGGTATATATGGAACAGGTTCCTGGAGAAGCCAGGAGAACAGATTCCTTTTATGTCAAGTGAAGTATCTGAATTATTTGTATTGTTTTTTTCCAGTACGAGCATTTGAAAATATCTGCTGACCTCATGCCAAAATGGAAACTCTTAAATGGGCATATAAATGTCACTTTTTGATGATATAAATGCCGTATTTTGGAAAACCCAAACAAAGATGCACAAATAGAGCAATTATTTAGATTGCTGATCATGTATTTTGACAGGATTACGAAAGGTCACTTGTCTGTGGCCGAAGCGAATAGAGACCTGGGATGATCTCATCAGCTGTAAAGCACAGGGAGGTCAGGTCTAGTTCATCTATGGAAGGAAGACTTCAGAAGAAGAGAACCTCTCGAGCTGACTTAATGGGATGACTCTCTTTCATCTGAGTCATTCCTGATCAATTGTTGCAGCTGCTATTGAGGGCACCAGGGTGCCACTAGGGTGGGTGGCCGGGTGGGTGGGAGCTGCTGCACAAACAAGCCAGAGCCACCAGCAGTTTGGCCACCAGCAGTTTGGCCACGTGCACTGTGAACAGATGAAGTCGTAGTAGCCTGGCCTGCTTCACTTGCAGACCAAATACTTGCAAGTTCTTAGCCTGTGTTGGAGGAAAAGGTGCAAGTGGATGGGATTTCTCACATCTCCTACCTCGTGGTGCCTCGTTGTGTGCTATTTAACTACTATGGTCATGCTGAATTTGGGGAGGGCTTCCCTGAATATTTAGTGTGCAGCCATGTTCATGAAGCAGGCACTGATTAAATAGGAGAGTTTAAATCTACTGTAGAATGGGTTGGGTTGGAAGGGACCTTTAAAGGTCATCTCATTCAGCCCCCCTGCAGGAAGCAGTGCCATCTTCAACTAGAGCAGGTTGCCCAGAGCCCTGGCCAACCTCCCCTGGAATGGTTCCAGGGATGGGGCAGCGACCACCTCTCTGGGTCAGTGTCTCACCACTCTCAGTGTAAACAATCTCTTCCTTCTCTCCAGTCTAAATCTCCCTCTTTTAGTTTAAACCCATCCCCCTTGTCCTGTCCCAACAGGCCCTGCTCAAAACTCTGTCCCCATCTTTCTGACAGGCCCCTTGAAGCCCTGAAAGGCCCCAAGAAGGTCTCCCTGGAGCCTTCTCTTCTCCAGGCTGAACAAGCCCAACTCTCTCAGCCTCTCCTTCCAGCAGAGGGGTTTCAGCCCTCCCATCATTTCTCTGGCCTCCTCTGGACCCTCTCAAATAGATCCCTGTCTCCCTCATGCTGACGATTCCAGAGCCAGACACAGTACAGATATATCTATAACATGATACAGATATATCCATACTGTGACATCTATCTATACTATGGCAGATATATCTATCTATAAACTATAGATAACAGCAGTATCACAGCATGGCAGTGTTAATTAGAGGGAAGATATCATGGCTGATCTTTGCATGTGTGTAGAGCGAGAAGGGGAAATTTGGGTTCCTTCAGGACAGTTAGGCTCATGGCATCTCACAAGGATGTGGACGGGGCTCCCAGACAGGTAGCAGATGTTGATGTGACAAGCCTTGGCCAGTCGGCCAGCGTGGCTGGAGTGCAGGCTGCCTGTTGGGGAGAATCGGTGGCTGTACTGAGGAGCTGTGCTCTGGTGTCCCAGGCTCCCGATGTCTGTCTGTTCCCCACCTGAACCGGGTATTGTCTTCCATTCTCAAGAGTCAAGTAGCTAAGTAAAAAAAACATCTGGTTTTCTTTGCAGACTTTTCGAGACCCTCCAGTCACTCTTCTGGTCTGTGTTCGGGCTGCTAAATCTCTACGTCACCAACGTGAAAGCCAGACATGAGTTCACAGAATTTGTTGGGGCCACTATGTTTGGGACCTACAATGTCATCTCCCTCGTTGTGCTGCTGAACATGCTCATAGCCATGATGAACAACTCCTACCAGCTCATTGCCGTAAGTTACCTCATTCTCTCTTCTCTTTTTGCTTTTATTTTTCTCAGTGTGCCTCATCTTTTTGGCTTATAGCGAGTGTGTATCTTCTGGGATGCTGGAGATTGCTGCCCCCAGGTTTTGACAGCAGGTAGTTGGGATTTCTACTCACTAGCCTGAATCATGCTTGCGGAGGAGGTTTTGCTCTGTTTGTAATGCTACTTAGCTGGAAAAGGCTTATCGGCTGTGATCTGCCCTTGCCTTCTCCTGTAGAATAACCTCACTGATCACACTGTGATGAGCAGCTCATTTACTTCGCAGCAGAGAGGTTATATGAAGGGAAACCTCTCCACTGCTTCCTGACGTTCGGTTTTCACTTGTGGGGTGGGCGTTGGCTTGGGGTTTTTTTCCCCTCTATCCTATTACTGATTTTTTTCATCTGAAACCATGTGTGTCAGGAGCCCAGTCCTGTAATTCCTTCTTCCACAGTCTTCCCACTGAAATGAGATCATTTCCATCTGTAACACCAGCCCAGTCTCCTGGCAGCTGATTCCGTAGACCCGTAATCTTAGATTCCTGAGTAACTTCAGTGCGGGATGGATCTGAGCTGAGGCAGCGCAGGGCTGCCAGGTGGCTGGAAAGCCAGCTTCAAACTTAAATTTGTCTTCATTTGAATGTTCAAAACTGGTCTCTCGACTGTAATCTCATTTTGTGTACCTAAAAGCCAATCTGGACACTGATGATTAAATTTGTCAACCGATTGAAAAGTAAAGCCGCATGGCCCTGCATTTTAAGGCTCTTTGGGTAAATGACACAGAAACAGTAGGGAAGGAGCTAAATCTTCTATGTACAGCGCTGAAGGTAAACCAGTGGGCACTTATTTTCCAGTTCTGATAGGTTTAGAGATAGTGAGGTGATGAAGTGTTACATCATCTGTGAACAGAAACAGTTAGGAAAGTCATTTGTGTCCTCAGCTGGCCACTCGGAAGTGCAGGCAGAGTAAAGAATTCCTTTTTTGCTTTGGATGACTCTTGGATTTACTCTTGGAGACAGCCAATAAAAAAAACAGATTAAAAGAACCAGCACCAGCTCTCCCACTTCCTGGACAAATCTCTGGGTAAGTGTTTAGGTGAGCTCCTTTCCTGGCCAAAGCACACAGAGGAGAGTATTGAGTTGTCTGCTTGAACAGGCTCCACAAGTGCTGTTGATCATGTGCTAATTCAAGTGGCTCCTCAATTTAGTTATCTAGTCAAACTGAGCAGACAACCAGTCAAACTGGTGATACTTTGGGACATGTGATCTTTATCACAGTAAAAAGTATGAGAAAAACCAGACCGTTGACCTTCCAAATGAGCAGAAAAGCAGCTTAGCACAAAGGCATCACTGCTTTATCAGCCTGTTTCAATGCTTTAAGTGCTTTCTCTTTGTTCAGTTCTACTCCTCACATTCCAGGGAGAATGGAATGAAGAGCAGAAAATAAAGATACTCTCCTTGGCCATTTTCTCCCATTCCTCTTCCTTTATTGTCATCAGATAGGCTTGTCAGTGACACAAAGCCCCAACCTAAGACTGGCATCAGAATAGCAGTATTTGCTATTCACCGGGATACAAACCACTCATCCCTCTTTGCCCTGAATAATTTGAGTGATGTGATGACACATTACAAACAATCCCACATGACTTGAGAGACCCATCATAACAATTCGCTGCAGTGAATGGTCCAGAGCTACTGTTCTATCAATGTTTTTGTACATGGTGCAGTTGGGAACAGCGAATTCCTCCATCAGAAGGCTGCCTTGTGAGAGACCTGAGGGTGAAGGACTGAGCTCACCAGCTAACCTAAGAATAACCACCATTCAGCATGAGATTCATTCAGGAGAACGACAGGGAAAACTCTACAGGATGCTGCTTTGGCACTTCAGCTGCCATATTGCACTTGCTGCTGCAAGCAGTGACGTTTCTTGGGAAGGCGAGAGGCAGCACGTGCAGCTTGGTTTGGGAAGCTCGTATTTCTGCGTGCTCACAGCGTTCTCTCAAGGGACGTTTTCTTCAGGTGTCTTCTAAGGGCAAGCGTCAATTAATCTCTTAAAACAACTTGTTAATAAATGTTGAGCCTTACAACTGTGGGTCAGTTTTGAACATCCTACGATTAGGTCTACCCCTTTCTGAATTGCTGTAGACTGGTTGCTGGACTGGGCATTTCTTCCTCCTGGTATTTACATCACATGGATGCTTTCCAAGGAGGGAGGAGGGGGCGGGACCAAGGAGCCCTTGGGGCCAGCTGGAGGTCTTCTTCTTTCTCAGGAGGAAATCTTGTGCTATGCGCAGAACTCTGCAAAGAAGTAAAATGAGCCAAGGACCTCTGCATCTCTGCTCGTCGATTTTCCCTTCTTAATTAATTCCACTTGTTAACGAGCCAGTGGCTGCAATGCAAACAGTCTTTCTCCCTTCCTTTCTTCCAAGACCAATATGTTAATGTGTGTGTAGCCGTTATTCTTCAGGTTCGCTTTTCTCCGTTGTCTCATACACACAGGAACTTCTGCTGTGAGGTTAGAAAAAGGAGAGTTTAAGCTGCTCTTTCTTTGCTCTTTGTTGTGTCTCCCCAGCACGGGGGTCAGGGCCTGGTAGTTAATTAAGCGCTGTAGACACACAACATGAAACCACAGAGTGTCTGTGGAAGACAGAGCAAGGCAAGCAAAGAGTAAAAACCTCCACACAGCTTTGAGTGATTCCTGACTCACAGAAGGAGTAATTTTTCTGCCATCATTTTCTTGGTTTTTTCACTAAGCTATTTCAGACTCCAATAAATACATTTTTCTAGGGGTACCCTGAAGCAGTTTCAATATTGATTTTTTTTTCATACAGCCCATTTTTCTCTTGCCAAACCGTTGTCAAGAGCTGGTTATGGGAGACACTACTTTTCACCGACAAAACAAACAAAATCCAAACGCGCACTAAAATTTCCATACGTTTTGCACCAATCCAACATCTGAAGGTCAGAATGTTCTATACAAGCAGCACAGAATGCAACTGGATGTTGTGCGCTGCCGGGTCTCTCATCTCAATACCTTCCCAGGCGTGACAGAAATACCGTCACCTGATGAACAGAAGAGGAATATGTCATGATGACAAGAGGAAGGACAATGGAACTTATCAGAGAGTAGCCAGGTGGCAGAAGGTAACAGAGTGGGTAATGAGGAGACGTTCCGCGACAGGCTGTTTCTCACAGGGCTGCAGCTGAAGTTGTACAAACCTTCTGCCAGTTTGCAATTTTTTCAAAACAAGGTGATAGTGGGTGTTGCTGAGGCTCCTGGGGTGCAGGTGCGTTTTGGCCTTTCTGCTGCCCTAGGGCTGAGGTACATTTTGCAGGGAATTAGCAAATTGTGCATATTTTCTGAAAGCCTGTTCCTTCTGGACACATCCACGATACCCTGGGAAGTCATGCAGGAATTAGTCACTGGAACTGTACCAACAGTTCTGACTCTGCAGCTGCAGGAGCAATGGGAAGCAAGATCAATGGAGGAATGGCAACTTAGACCTGTCTGCAGGAGAAAAACCATAGGGCTGTGAACTCATGATCCAAATTCCAGGTGAGTTAGAACAATAAGTGGTGCACAACAGCACCGCAGCTACCAGGCATCCCACTGACATATTGAGGAGAGACGTTAAGCACTTGCAGCTTTCAGATGTTTTAGGAAAGTAGGACGACGCGCAATACCTCAGGGATGGCCTCACACCGAAGCAGGGCTGAGAAAAATTACCTGTGACTACTGTGCATGAAAGTGAAGGTGTTACAGCTTCGAGTGTGTAATACCTGGTGTGATGACGGAGTAAGGACTTCACTCCAGCAGTATGTAGTAAGTTGCAAACTCGGTTTGTATACTGATTTTGTATCCTCCTGTTGGTTTGTATGCCTGGCATTTCAAGCTAGCTCATCTCAGACAGCTGGGCTTCAAAAGACAGCAGCAGGTTTCATGGTTTTTTGAAGTGTATGACCAAACTGAGACATGGTTGTCAGTGTTTGGATTGGAGAAATTAGAGCATGGAGCACCAAACTGGGAGTGCAGGTTTAGGTGATGGCATGAAGTAGAGTGGATTAGCACATATGGTGGAGGACAAGAATGAGAACAATAAATATTTCGCATAGCAAAACAAAAGCTGTACTGTAAATGGAAACAGTATTTGCAGCTAAAAATAAATAATCACTTTCAGGAAATTTTAACTGTAAATTTGGTTTCACTGGGATTGAATCCTGGATCAGCCATGGTCTGCGTGAGCTCTTTCCAGTCAGCTGGGAGCTTAAACTGGGAAGGGGCAGAAGCCAGGGCAGCTCCAGGTGTATCCCAGACCATAAATGTCACACAGTATGAAGGGGGAAGTTTGCTGAGGACAGGAGCTCCTCCTGCTTCTCCCCATCCCTGGAGCTCATTATCCCGCTCCTGAAGCTGCGCTTTCCCGTTTATTGTGAGATTGGAAGTTCACTGGGCTGAGTACAACTTTGTGTACTTTATAGTGGCATTAGTAATTATGATAGTTTGGCTATTTTATTAAATGTTTTCATTTCAACCCTCCAGTCTCCTCTCCTTTTCCTGATCTCCCTTTCCAGCCAGGGAGAAGTCATCAGGTGATAGAACAAGTGCTGTCGTTTAGCCCCAGATATGGGCTAAACAGAGGCAGCGTAGGGATGTTGTCCATGGACTTTTCTCCATTCTTGCAGAGTAGAGAGCTTAAAAATTAAAGCACAGAGGCATATAAATATTTTTCAGTTTCCCATTACATTGTTTCCAAGATGACTTTGGATTTCCCCCAGGAAGTAGTATCAAACTTTTCTCCATCTAAAAACAAGAATTCCTCTGGTTTTCTGCGCCAGTTGAACTCCCTCAGCACCGTGGCAGTAATTGCTCCTAGTTTAATTCACAACAGCAGCAGAAATTCTCTTCCCCACTGTGATCTATGACCCTCAGGCCTGTCAAAAAAATGTTGCACCTCCTCTGCTTGCATGACCTTTGCAGTTACTGCTTGGTGGTTTTGCTAAGGAAGAATTTTACTAATCAATAAGCTGAGTTCAAGACACAGAGCTGGACAGCACCTGCACATGGCAGGTTTTGGGGTGGTGGACTGTCCCCCTAGAGAGGTAAGGGCAGCTCTAAAGCTTGGACTCAAATCTAGGCTGTTGTAAAGTATCAGGAAGCGTTCATCTCATATGCCTTATTTCCGAACCATTAATTTGAATTTCTTAGGAGAAATTGAGATGTGTTTGTGTTTTAACTCTGTCATACATCAGGAAATGTAATCATGCTCTTTGTTATCCTCTTGTTGCCAATATGAGCTGGGATTAATGTCTCCTGAAGCTCTTTGTGGTGCAGCATAAACCACTAGACTCTAGAAAGGGGATTCAGTGGCTCTTTGGTTTGCCCGCTGCAGTGTTTGTCCCCCAGTTTTATGGCCCTCAGGGGTCCAGTTGCCCAGCACACAGATCCTGCTGGTCACGGCCCACATGCAGTCCCCGTGTTCTGGGCATGGGTAATATGCTCAGGTCTTTTCTTCATTCTGCAATGCAACTGTAATTGCCCAAATCTCAATTACTGCGCTCCCCAAACTCATCTGTGTCATCCATTATAATTCATTGAAATCGCAAATTCTCCTCAGCTTCCTCGGTGCCTTTTGTGACATTTGGACAGGCAGACTGCGGGTACATTTCCCCATGGAGCGTGATCCCATGAAGAAACACTAGACCCCTGCTCTCTAGCTCCCTCCTGGGTGGCTGTAGCACATCTTTAGAGGAGTAGGATTGATTCCCAAGGGTGGGTGCTCTCTCTGGAGCTTGTGACTGGATGGGGGGCGCTCCCAGGAGGTGTTTGTTTGAAAACGAAGGAAAATAGGTTGCAGAAGTGGTGTGCTGTGATGCTACCACACAGAGAGAGGCCTGTGTGTGAAAATCAGCCCTGAAGCCTCGCTCTAGACTGGCAGGCAGCTTAATTGCTTTTTGTTAGCAAGCTGAAGTATTCATTTGAAGGTGTAGAACTGTTTGTCTTTTTGCTGGCTTTGGCCTAATTACATATAACCCATGGACTTGAATCAAGCTGTTAATATTCATCTGGTGTTTGCAGAGCCTTTAAATGGAAGCACTCGCTGTGCTCCAACTTCACAAGCTGCATCTTTCTGCTGTTTTTAGACTAGACAAAGCTAATTCTCCATCCTGGGGCCCAATCCTGCATAGCCCTGCTCAGCTGAGGATTGTCAGCAGGATCAGAAGGTTAATCCTTCCTGTTGTTCTGATCTTTGAAAACCTAACCGTTTATTTGATCCTCTGTACCACCTTGGCCAGACCACTCTGAGTCTCATTCAGAGCAGCAGAAACATTATATTTAATTAAAAAGCAAGATGAGCTTGCAATCTGTAGGTGACCCCTGGCTGATTTAAAACATTACAGGGAATTTACTGGCATTTTTATGGGTGAGTTCCGTTTTCTTTGGTGTAGTTAATACACCAGTGCCCCACATGACAGGTCAATAATTCTCTGCCCGTTACGTGCGAAGCAGCGCAGCAAGGTTTGCTCTTGCTACATGATAGAAGTTGAAGTATCCAGATGGAACCACATAGGTTGCTGCCCCCTGCATTATCCCATCTTTTATTTAGGCCTGACAAGCTCAATTAGCATTATCTTGTGCTTCTGCATTGAGGGGACTCTTGTGAAAAAGGCGGACGAGGAAAAGTGAAAGATAAAGGAAAAATATTACTGAGGAAAAAACAGTGAAAAACTAAAAAGAGGTTTATCTGGGAAGAGCTTTCACCTGATACTGAGCAATGGGAACAGCTATATTAAGAATCCTCTGAAACGTGACTTTTTAGACTCCAGTGCTTCACAGATATCCTCTTCCACATGCTGCAGTTTAGCAGGTAAGTTGATGCTGATTATATAGGTGAGACAGGATCCCTACAACTCCATCCAATTAAACAGGAAGAGGTCTAACAGCATGGATGCTGTGCCGGGGCTCCCTGTCCGTGGTTCTGTTCTCTGGTCTGGTCCCCCACAGCTCCTCAGCTGCAGACCCTGCTTTTAGAAGCTGGAGAAGAAACAGGAGCTCCATCTCCTGAATCGGTGCTACCTGCACAGCTCAGGATTCACTTAGACTCGAGCTACCTCATACATTTGTAATGGTTCCCTTTCTTCTGGCTCAAGGATATATTTAAACGAAGGGGATGTTTAGTGAGGATTTTTTATTGTTGAGCAATTTTTCAGTTTTTGGCAGCTAAGCTCATGCACTGCATTTAAATGACTGTGCAAGCAGGCTGATGTCCAGAGGTGTCGGGCACCTGCTTCTCCCACTGGTGCTGTGACCTTTACAGGACCAGTAAAAGACACAGTCCAGCTCGGCTCCTTCACTGGGAAAGCCAGTTTATGACCAGTCATAAAAGAGCAAAATACTACAGCTTTTAGTACCCGAATACCTGTGGATTTCCATAGTTAAGTAATGAAGCCACATGCCTGAATACACGTACGTGGCTTCATTACTAAACTACAGAAATTTGGAAATGACCACATTATTCTTATGGTTACTTGAGGAAGGGATATAAGGGCTGCATATAGATGTGCATAAATAAGGTTGTAAAGCCCAAGGAGACAGAGTGAGGCTCAGAGCTTTGATTCAGGGAAATTCCACCAACGCAGGAAAACAGCTCCCAGGCTCAGACCAGTAATGAAGTCACCGTGTTACTACCCTCCTGGTCAGCTGGCTGGGATCAGATATTCTGGTAAATATTTCTGTAGCATAGGCCTCAGTGGCAGAGCCCATCAAATGTGCTGGATAATGTGGTTATTCAGAATCAGAGCTCAGATCTAAAAGTTACAAATAGCCCTAAACAGCATGTTAAATAAGCCTTTAAACCTTTAAATACCTTTCTGGCAGCTGACATCACATTTCCCAGCTGAAATCACATTCTTGTAATGGCACAGATTGGATCCTGGGATCTGAAATTCATGTGTAGAGCCAAACTGGGATTTTTCTTCTTGGGACTAATTTCTCCTGGAAAAAAACCAACAAACAAACAAGGAATAAATAGAGGGCAACAGAGAAGTACCTGATTCTTTTTTGTATCTGGCTCCCACAATAAATTTAAAGACTTTTTTGCTTCCTTGGAAGAATCAAATCTCAAGCTGACCCAGCTATGCAGAAAAAGATCACAGATTTTTTTTTTTTCTGGAAATAGTACAAGTAGAAATGAGGCAAAGTTCTTTCCGTCTGCCCTGGTACTAACAGAGTCATCGACACTCAAGCACTTTGGGCTAGCCATACCTTCTCAACCTTCTCGGCCCACCACTTCTCTAAGGGCATGTGCGAATTACTGGATTTTGACCTGGCTGGAGGTAGTTAACACTATCAGCACAGAAGCACCTTATCTCCTGACTTTCAGCACCGAAAAAAGGCTCTTACCAGGCAGTGATAAAGGAGAGAGAATGGATGGCAGGAGGAACAAAACCAATCTTTCTCATTGTTGCTTCCTGCTGAGGCTTTCTTAGAGAACTCTTATGCCTGCACGACCCTCCTACTGCTCTGATTTATTTGATTATTAAAATAAAAACTGAACTTTGCTGGAACATGACTAAAGAAAAAATAAAAAGGTGTCAGTTCAAATAATTTAACTGCATAAAAACCAGCACAATCCACAGTTTTCTGTGTTTTCCAAAATCAAATAGTCCCTGGCCTTCTCATTAGCTATCGTTGTTTCCATCCAGTGTGCTGGGGGGAGAGGAAAGGTAATTGATACATATATATTTATGAATATAATCTAAATGCATTGTGGCACGGAGTGCATTGCAAGCTGTAATAAAAATTTTAATTATGAATATATTCTGCACATGGAAAATATAAATAGCAGAGCATTTTCCAAGTACAAACAAATTGATTCCCCAGAGCTGGGAAAATCAGGCAGCTCGCAGTACGGAGGTCTGCTCTGGGGAAGCAACGGCCAGTGCAACAGCTCAGCTGCTGGGTTGTTGCTCAGGAGTGAATCCCCCTCCGCTTCACGTCACCTTGGGTATTCAGAAGCCATTTGTGGGTTTCTTTTCCATCGCAACCAGTGACCTACACCATTTCCATCATTTCTGAGCCTCAGCCTGAAGATGGAGTCCTTTATCCATCTCATTATAAAATACAGTCACTGTTCTGTTTCTTGTTGACGCTGAACTGGCCATTCCCTTGATCTGTTTGATGTGATGGAACTTGGACACTGCAAAATTAAGGGAGCTTCTCCTAACTTCCCCTGTTCTAGTGTGTTCTTTTCTGGGCTCTATCACAACTGGGATCTTCATCAGCTTTCCAGTTTTGAAGGCTCACAGTCCCATTGATGGCTTATCTGAAATGCTTGCTCTGTGAAAATTTAGATTTTGGGGTTTTCGTGTCCCTTGTGCTTTGTTTGATTTCCTCACCTTGCTGCCTTCTGCCTTTTACCAGACGAGGACAGCTCTTTCCTGAAACTGGATCCTGGCCCAGCAATTCACTTTGGTATCCCTGTGCTGGTACTTACTTAGCAGTATTTCTACAGGACCTGCCTGTGCTTCACAAACATCCTTTTCCTTTTCTGCGCTGGAGCCAGAAAGCATTCCCGCATCCCTGGCTGAGCTACTGCCTGGGTAGCAGCTCTCCTTTCTCACCCGACACATCTTGCCCTCGCCCAGCTCCCTACATGGGGTGCTGGTGCGCGGGGTTTGCTTTGCAGCTCTCCTGGTCGTGTTTTCCCTCACATCTGGGTGCTCCTGCGCCTCGGATGTGCCAGTTTCCATCTGCCATGGGCCTGTTCTCCCACATGCTCCTCTTCAAAGCCGTGTGCGGTTGGCGTGGGGCCACGGCAGCTTCCTCGGTGCCAACGTCTGGTTGCTGGTCAGGACTCTGTTTGCTTTACCCGGTGCAGTGGGAGCTTTTGTGCTAGACAGGGCTTTCATCTCTTCTCCAGCTGTCTCATTCCCTAACTGTTCTAATTGCTTTTTCTAATGCTAGGTTGTCCTCCTTTAGTAATTTTTCTTGTATTATTTTTGTGATTGATCCTATTAAGTTCTTATCCTTCAGTATGTCATCTCCAGCTTTGAAAGCAAAGTCGTCTGTTGTCAGCCGCAGCCGAATTACCTCTGCATTAATTGCCTTTGTTGGGCTCTGCTTTTTTTCAGAGATTTTTTTTTTTCTGTGACATATTTTTCTTTGAAAAATATTAAGCATCATTTATGTCAAATGTCCTGCTTAGATTTCTGCTGGTTGCTTCTCTGAGCTTGTCATTAAACCCCCAAGCTCTGCTGATGTTGTTACGAGTTTACCCAATGCATATTACAAAATTAGCAGCTTTGAAACTGCACAAGAGTTGGCTGTGTCAGGTTCTGTAAAGATGAACTTTCTCCTGCCCGTCCTTCCGCAATGCTTTGTGTTCAGGACACACGAGGGTGTATTTCTTGTGCTAGGCTGCAAGAAAGCCCTTGCTGATGTATTTTCTGTGCTCTTTGCTGCTCTGGGTTTAGCAAAGAGCAATAAAGAGGCACGTGAGATAGAAAGACGCTAAACAGATTTTAATGATGTCTCCTACACTTCACAGCACAGCTAATTACACAGCAAAAAATGCACTTTTGATGTTCCCGTGACTCTCAGGCAATGAGCCTCCCTTGCCTGGAAGGCTGCAAATAAGATATGTCAGCGAGCACGTTTAAAGGTGAATGTCGCATCTCCTTCCTCCTTCCTAGAGGGAAGTGCTACGGCTCGGGCACTGGCTAATCAGGCAGGGCTGCTGCTGGCACCTGCTGGGACGGCAACGGAAAGCGGTCCTGTGGAAATCATGCCAGTTCCTGCCAGTATTCCTGGCACAATGGGAAAGCTTCCCAAGGAGTCACTCAGCCCCGGCCAGACAGCCTGGTCCTGAGGACACTGTCACTGCAGCCGACAGGCAGCAGCCTGGTTTCCAGCTTAGCCCGCCGACTGTTGTATAATGAAACACCAGAAAGGCAGGCACAGCCCTTTTTGCGCACAGCTAGAAAGACGTAAGATAGTCTTGCACATTATTCTTTCCAAACAGGCGTGGGGAGGATTTGCATTCCAGGAACACACTCCTTGGGGGAAGGGGCAGAAGCCCTTGTGCACCCCTGTGTAGCGTAGAAGAGCTTAAGTAACTGATTATCTGGTGGTTTTTTCACAGGGGAAAAGTGTGGAGATGTCAGAGCACCTGGCTGCTGAGTGTTACAGTCATCCCGGCGTGGTTTTAGCTGAGAGTTTGTACCGTGGCTCCACACCAGTCTGACCCAGTGCTAACCAGTGTGCAACAGCAGAGTGCGGGGAGCTGCCACAATCCATTTCAGCCCATGAGCTCTGACTTGATACTGGTATTTCAGGGGTGCTACTTCAAGAGTCACGAGATCAGGCTCTCGTGCCCCGATTCACCGCAGGCTTCCCACAGCCAGCCCTGTGCTTCAGCTCCTGTGTGCTCAGTTAAAAGCAACGGTGTTTTCCTCCACCAGCTTTCCAGCCACAGTGAAGCTGAAATACTGAACATGTGAAGAGGTTGAGGAAAGTTGAGGCTGTGGCACTGGTCACCATCTCCTGCAGAGAACCCAACCAGTCTCCCCTTGCTGGGCGATGCTGGTCGGGCCAGTAGCAGCTGAGAAGCTGGTCGTTATTTGGCAAAATATGAGCTAAACCATACGGCCCAGCAAGGAGATGGTGATGGAAAACTTTATAGGAAACATTTTGCAAAATGTAAACAACAGATTTTTCTACACAGAGATAAAGATGGAGATTAATGCTTGAATTATCTTGGATAATTAGTACAGCAGGTAATTATTTAAAATCTGGCACATCTGTGAATACATCGTTTTGACTGAATTAGAAACCCTCAAAACCGCTACAGTGAGATGGCTTCAGCGATCCCACAGGGAAATCTTTATGGCAGATTAATTCTCACTTCAAATGGCAGAGACTTGCAAGAGGATTATGTGGCCAGTATGACACATCCGCATTGTGATAGAAAAAGGATACACTGGGGTTTTTTTTTCCTTCAAAGAGAAGCTGAGTGCTGGTTTCTTTGAGTTCATGTGTTCTTCGAGCTTGAGGGTTTAGCTCTCTTAAGCAGTAGTGTTTTAGAGCTGAAATGACGAGCAGTGCTTGAAAGAAAATGGTGACAAGAACAAGGGCAAGAGAAACAGAAGCTCAAAAAGAGGGCAGTGAAATCCAAACTTGCACTTAAATTCCTAAAGCAACAAGGTCACGCTTGCAAAGCTAGCGGATATGTTTCTTTAGCTTACTATAAATGTTACCAAAAAGCTGGCATCTAAGAACATGGTACCAGACAGCAGAGGTATGTGAGGATACTGTCCTTGCTGCCCAGCGGGTCTGCTGGAGGTTCCTTGCCACGGTGAAGGGCTGCAGGGCTCATCTTGCACCACTGAGCAACCCTTGGTGCCCTCTGCCAGCGCTTCCTCTTGTCCTCTCTTAGGAAACTTACTTCTGAACTTCCCAGAGTTATCTCTGTGCTGGCTGTCGCTGGCAGTGGACCCAGGCTGGCACCTCCTGTGACCCATCTCTAAATCAGCAGCTAGTGCAGCACTGAACCTTGCAGCAGCAGGTCTGGGCTAGTCCATCGCTGCGTGGCTTTGTGGGGTCCGTGGTGACCAAGCCCAGGCTGAGCAAGTGAAGTGCCCTCAGGTTGGACTTTCACTGTCCTGGTGTCCAGGAGCTCACTTTGAGCATTCACCTACGTGCAATCTTTGTAACAGCTTTGATGAAAAGCAGGCTCAGACTCAGGCATCTTTCAAAAACATAAATCTTGCTCCATGGCCTGCAGTGAAAACCCTGGAGCACATCTGGTGGCCCCCTGGGCTGCATTCACAGCCAGTGCCATGACTGATGGAACTCACAACTGCTTCAGGTTTGCATTGGGTATGGAATGGTTGCTGAGGTGTGCTACTCCTGGTGCTGGACACAGGGAGGAGGGTTAGGAAGGCTGTAGCTTTGTGAGTGGATTTCACAGCTTACAGCACTAAGGAGAGCTCTGAGCAAGAAAATGCTGGTTTCCTGGCACACAAAGATGTTCTCAGTAAAATTGAAATGTCTCTTTGCTATGTATTTCCAACACAAAACTGCTGCCAGGAGCTCTCATCTGATTTGCTCAGCTTCTCAAAACATCAACGTGAATAATTGAGACAGGCTGGGTTTATAAACCTTGGGGAATTCACAGCAGCAGCAAAGAGAGAGAGAGAGAAAGAAAAGATACTTTGAGCTTTGTACAGAAGGGTCTGTCTTTTAGAAGCAGTTCTATTGCACTTGTTGATTGAGACTGCACAGGAAGAAGCACAGGTAGGGCTGAAGCCAGTATCCACCAGCCTCACTCATAGACACTTTTAGATCAACAGGGATTTGCTCAGACCAACCACAAAACTTCCCCAATGAGAAACTCCCAAAAGTTTCACAGTGCCGCCCTGCACCTGTGTTCAGCCCCAGTCAAGCCCACATAGTCCCTTCAGCTATTTTAAAATGAAAGAACAAAAAGAAAACACAAGGTGCAGGAAAACATTTTTACCCCTTTTCTTCCTTCCTTTCCCAGAAACTCATTTGTAATCCCCAAGCTATAGATTTACCTTCTTCTCCTCTCCAAAGAGCATCCAACCTCCATTGCTAAATCGCCTCCGAGATAGAATGTGCTGAAGGATATTGCTGCCAAATCACCACACCTGATCCCACCCCACCAATGATACTGGACTTTTGATGGGCATTTGTAGAAGGGAAGGGTGGATTTATAACCTTCTCCAAACTACCTTCTCCCTTCTGACTCCTTAGTAGGATATTTACACCTCCTTCTGTATTGACAAAGAACTTAAAATACATGTTTCTATCCAGAATAATTCTTTGCACTCTCCTTCAGCTGCTGCCTCTTCCTAAGCTCTCCTCTCTCTGTCAGTGTTGCCAGGTGTCTGTGGTTCCTGCACACCCTGAGAAAGGCTGAGTCACAGCAGGGCTGAATGACTCAGGGCTGGGCTCCTGCAGCTATTCCCCTACAAAATGCTTTAGATGCTTGAACCAGCAACGCACCTCCTGTCAGCAGCCTTGCAAGATGCAGCCACCACTGGGTGTTCCCTGGCAGGGAGAGTGTCATAGAATCATAGACCGGTTTGGGTTGGAAGGGATTTTTAAAGGTCACCTTGTCCAACTCCCCTGCAGGGAGCAGGGACATCTGCAACTACAGCAGGTTGCTCAGAGCCCTGTTCAACCTCCCCTGGAATAGTTCCAGGGATGGGGCATCAACCACCTCTCCGGCCAACCTGGGCCAGGCTCTCACCACTCTCCGCATAAAGAATTTTTTCCCTCTCTCCAGTCTACATCTCCCTCTTTTAGTTTAAATCCATCATGCCCTGTCCTGTCCCAACAGGCCCTTCTCAAAAGTCTGTCCCCATCTTTCTGATAGGCCCCTTTAAGTTCCCAAAGTCCACAGTAAGGTCTCCCTGGAGCCTTCTCTTCTCCAGGCTGAAGAAGCCCAGGTGAGGCACAGAAAGCTGCAGTTCAGGCCCCTTCCCTGCCAAGAGAGCCTGGATCTCTTGCCTCCCCCACAGCCAGCACACCCTCCCCAGCTGCCCCTTGACTCACCTGGCCTGTGATGCTGGTCATTCTTCTCCTCGAAACTCTTTCAACTGAAGTTGCACAGACCCGGAAATGTTCAGGTAGAAAGATAAGCATGAGTGAGCCTTCAGGGCTGAGCAGGGAGCAGCCAGCCCTGCTTCTGGAAGAGGCTGGGACAGCTCTACCTCTTACCTCTGAGCAGTTATTAGGCAGGAGTCATCTTGTGTGCTGGTTGTGGAGCTGAGAGCACTAATCTGGAGTCTGGGAAGGAGGAACAGCAGCTGCACAGCACCAGCTTGTCCCATCCTCCAGTAGCTCTTGCTGCAATCTACAGGTAGAGGCAAATAGAGAAAAAAGTGAGCAGGAATTTTATTTTTTTTTTTTGGTGGCAATTATTTCTACTGCCACAAAACTGCATTTTTTACTACCCAGAACTTCATTTCCACCACCATCAGCTTCTAATGCTTCATGGAGATGCTGCAACTTCCCCTGTTTATGGGGTCTGATAATAACGTGAGGTGAAAAGGGGCATGGCAGGCTGCTTCGCTGGGCCTATCTATGGCTCCAGCACAGCCCCTTCCATAAGCTGGCAGGGGATAGTTGTGTTCTGGGCTGATTCAAACCATCTGCAGAGACTCGTGTGCTCCTGGGCCACTGAGGCAGTCGTTTTAAATGGAGAACTGCTCATCATTTGAACACACAGCTAAAATGGAGTTGAGCTGCACCTCACTGTCAAAATGTAAGCATATTTTACCCATGTCAGAGCACTGGAGCGTAGCCAGAAAGCCGCTGTAGTAATATTTTGAGCATGATGTTCAGCCATATTTTATTAAATTCCCTGTCCTACGCTTCTGCTTCTCTCTGAGAGCTGCCATCCTGCAGCCCAGCCTCCCTCACTCAAGAGGGTTGCTTGTTCTAACCTGGGTGAAATTTCCTCAGAAACCTAAAAAGCCTGCATTGCCCTTTTCTCCTGCCTTGCGCCGTTACTTAGCCTTTGTCATCCGGGCTGGGGTTTAATCTCATGTCAGACACTGGTAACGTAAACGCTGAACAGCTAAAATGTCATAAACATCAGCTTAGCAATGATAACAATACGCAGATTTGCCATTTAAACGCGGTGTTCTACTGTAAGCTATGCTCAGCACGGCTTGGCTTGAAGGCTCCAAACTATTTCCGTGCTTTTGTGTCTAACGTCACAATTTCTGCAGGAGGTACAAAACGGTGGCTTTTTTAAACGTTAAAACTAAGCACGGAACAGCGTGAAATCCATTTTGAATAGCTGCGGGATCTCTGAATCCAGGCTGCAGGTACACATCTCTGCCCTCATGTTGAAGGTAACGCCCAGTTTATTACTGGGCAGAACAGTCTGGTGCCTCCAAGGACTAGATTGCAAATACTTTGATTTAGGGATCACCATTTTGCAGCCTGCAAGGTCCGTGTCTTGCAGAGATTCTGTATTTCCTTCTGTATGGACTGTGTGCCTCTCTGCATAGCTGGAGAATGATGCTTTTAACTTTCCACCTTTACTTGGTTGGGATGAAAAGCGCCAGAGCACCGCAAGCTGGCATGGTGATAATAGAAAAAAAAAAAAAAAAGCCTCACCTAAAAAAACCCCAGAGTAAAATGTCTCCTGTTTTGTGTAAAGATAATGCAGCAGCAAGATTTAAAATACAGCACATATAAAACGTGTCGCTTCCTTTTAAGAGCTGAATTAGTGGATGCTATAAAACCCTAACAAATCAAAAAACACTATGAAAGATTTTTTTTTTTCAGGGAAGAATGTGAAAATTCATTGGATTTGGACATGAGAAACAATGCTTTGTGGTAATAAAAGTGCCAGCAAAAAGCAAAATAAGAAATTTGTTTTCTTGCTGCTTGTATTGCTAAACTAATGAGCACCTCTAAAGGATGAAGCCAGGCTTTAGCATGGGAAATTCTTTTTAGCTGAATAGAGGTATCATCATATTTCTCAGTGGTTGGTATTTTCACAGTCTAGCTACATTTCACACTGATATTTTCAAGTGCAGCCCCAGCGAGGGAGATGGAAGAAGCGATACTGCTTTTCCTGCAGCTGGAGAGATCCTTTATTGCTCTCATCACCTCCTCAGCCACGGACGTTCGCTCCAGGAAAGCCTGCCTGAAGCTCTCAATAGTCTCTTTCCTTCTCTTGTAGGACCATGCAGATATCGAGTGGAAGTTTGCACGGACGAAGCTCTGGATGAGTTACTTTGACGAAGGTGCCACTCTGCCCCCTCCTTTCAACATCGTCCCAAGTCCCAAGTCAGTCTGGTACCTTTGCAAGTGGATTCACAATCAGCTGTGCCCAGGCAGCGACTCTTACAATGAACGGAAGAGGCATGAAAACCTCAAAACATTCACAGTAAGGAGCTGCACGGTTCTATACTTCACGTTTCGACGGTGTTTGAGCATGTGCAGGATCAGGAGGGCAACTGCTCTGCTGGTGCAGTAGAAGGTTGCTGGATCATAACTTGCTAAGAGCCATCAGGAGTTCTAAAGAGAGGACTAAACTATCTCCTAACGTCTCTTTGCAGGAACGGCACGCTGACAACCTGATCCAGAATCAACATTACCAGGTAAACTCTTGAGCACGTAACGGTTTTGACTTGTTTGTTTTTCCTCGATTCTTGCTTGCTTCTAGAATGTATTTTGGTAAGTGTGGGTCCTCCCAGAGGGTGTTGCTTATCAAAAATTAAAACATTTCCTGATTAGAGGTGGATTGGTTCAGTAAATCACTCCGAGCCTTTTAACCCCTCTGAAGTACTGGAAAACTCACCAGCTATCAGTCCGGCTGCTGCTGTCAAAGGTGACATCCCCATTGCCATCGGAGGGACCAGGCTGTCGTGCCGTCCTAAGGAAAACTGTATCTGCAGCATTTTTACACGCTCTTGACTTCCTCTCCTGATCTCTATTGTAAAGCATCTCAAACTAAAACACTGGTTAAGATTTTCTTTTGTTTCAGACAGCTCAGGAAGGAGGAATGGTTCCTTTGTTGAATTTTGCTGTTTTGTTTATTCTCAGCATGCCTGTCATCAAGTACTCATTAGTCAACCTACAAAAGGACAAAACTGTATTAAAAACAGCAGCTCCAGTACTTGAATTCAGTGTGGTGTCTTATGCCAGCACACTGGAAGGAAAAAAATAATTCTCCAGAATGTTAGGTGGTGCATTAGGCTGTACTGTCAAAAGCCATCAGTAAACTGTCTGACGTAAGGCATCTTCTGCTTTTTAAAGACTATTTTTATCTGAAGTTGACGTTTAACATAATTAGTCACCTTGGACAACAGACATTTGGTGCTTTGTGACTTCACAGCACAGCTTATGGGTACCAACAGCGGGATGTCTTAAAACCTCGGTCCGGAGACAATCTTCATGCTTGGGGTGGCTCAGACTTGTTATCCCTATTTATGAAATGGAGAAAATGAAGCGAAGGTTTGGAGTGGTCTCTTGTCTGTATCGAGATCAACCTCTGCAGACATTGGTCAGCACAGATAAACGTACAAGCTGGAAGTACCAGTTTGCTTATGTAAAGCCAGCAAGGAGGTTCATGAACGCAGAGCAAAATGGATCTCATCCTACCCAAAATGCGCACTGGAACAAAGAGCTCTTAGAGCAGTCACTGACAGTGTGATTCAGTCCTTCCAGCACCGTCCCCAAACACTGCACCAGCCTCTAAAGGAGGTTGCAACCTGCCATGAGCAGTGCCCAGGCAGCTGGCAGCTCTGGTTTAACATGAATGTGTGTTGCCCTGTGGAGTCCGGGCTGTTCTTCAGGTTATTTGTTGTCAACGGACCCTCCTTGGCTTTCAAACACTTGATAAACAATCTTCAAATGGCAAGTTTAGCGTATCAGGATACACAAAATATACACGTGAGATTGATATTCTTAAAAACTTTCAGGAGATTAGATTAAACGTCTTAAGGACATTTAAGACCATCAAGCATTCCTTCTCGATGACTTTTACGTAGACAAAACGAGCACAAAGCACCTGCTCACTGTAGTTAACAACTGAGCATTCAAGAAGGAAGGTCCATAACCTTTTCCAAGGGTTTGTTCTGTTTAAAAGAAAGCGTTCTCTTTGTTCTGTTTCTAAGGGTAAGTGATTTTCTCTGTAGACAGCAGAGTCAGGACCGGCACTGTCAGTAAGCACTCAGTGAAATGCAGTAAGAACAGAGATTGGGCTGAGCCGGCAGTTGAAACACTCATATTGTTTCCTATTCCAGGAAGTGATACGAAATCTTGTGAAAAGATACGTCGCAGCAATGATAAGAACTTCCAAAACCAACGAAGGTTTAACTGAAGAAAATTTCAAGGTAATTTATTCTTCCTTAATAATAATCTATTATATTAAGTAGCCACTTACAGAGTTTGCGCTAACGCGTCAAGATGATTTGTAACCTACTGTGGAAATGGGACTATTACTGGAGCTGGGAAGATATATGATGTGCGTGTGGAGTTTTTATAAGCAGAGAATATTATTGAGTGTCTTTTCCTATGATCACCTCCCAGATTTTACTATACAATGTTACATAGACAAAAGCTTCGGAAAACACTAGGAATGGAATATCTAATTGGAGTCAACATCACAATGCTAATCCTAACCCAGACAGAGCCAAGGAATGGGTCTGCATTGATGGATATGAAGAACAAAGAACACTTACCAACAAAGCTAAAGTTAGGCCTATCAATTGCACAGGGTTCCTGTCATATTTATCAATTTCAGTAGTTTCCCCTCTTCTATAATTGTCTTATTTAACCTTTTTTTTGGAAGGGGTGGGGTGTTGTTGGGTTGGGCAGTGGGGGCTCTCAAGAGGGCTGGTCTCACAGCCTTTGAAGGCAGAGCTTGTGAGGCCTCTGATGCTCAGGATTACCAACAAATTTTCGTGGGCGTGTCACTGAATCAGAAAGATCTACGTGGTATCCTTGTAAAGGGTGATTTGGTACCAGCTGTTCGCACAACTCTGAACAGCTCTCCCAGGGGAACGGGATCATTCTCTCCTGTCACAGATCAGCCGGTGAGTGTAATTCGTTTCTCCTCTTGCCCTAGGAGTTAAAACAGGACATCTCAAGTTTTCGCTATGAAGTGCTTGACCTCTTAGGAAACAGGAAGCCCCAGAGGAGAAGTTATTCTACGAGCAGCACAGAGGTGTCCCAAAAGGATGAAACAAATGAGGATGGTGCCGGAGAAAAATCCAAAGCCAAGAGCGTGTCTTTCAATGTAGCCAACAAAAAAAAGGACTTCAATGTATCTGCTCTAATTAAAACTATGTCTGGGATTGATATGGTAGAGGAGAAGCCAAAAAGCAACGGGATCAGTAAGCGCTCCTTCGTTCGAAATGGAAATCGAGTTCAGAGACTTTCCAGCTCCAAGAAGGAGTCCTTTAAGAGACTGGGCCTGCTTTTCTCCAAGATGAATGGACACGTACCGGAACCAAATTCAGAACCCATGTACACCATTTCAGATGGAATTATTCAGCCACACTACATGTGGAAAGACATTAGATATTCTCAGATTGATAAAGAGAAAGAGGAGAATTGTTCCAAAAGTGAAATTAACCTCAATGAGGTGGACTACAGTGGGAACACAAGACTTACAGGACAGAGCAAGGAGTGCCCTGTGGTTTGTACCAGCTCCCTTCACTGTGCTTCCAGTATTTGTTCCTCTAACTCCAAACTTATAGACTCGTCAGAGGATGTGTTTGATTCATGGGGAGAGGCTTGTGACTTGTTTATAAACCAGTGGAAAGACGGGCAGGAGGATCACGTGACAACTCGGCTATAAGTAAAGCTTTCTTAACACTCACTGGAAAACATTGCCAGCTATTTGTAATTGTTTGCTCTCATCTGATTCAGCGTTACTATTTCCTTTCTGTCCACAGGTGGAAAAAAAAAAGTGTAAAATTATTTATGTTAGCCTATTTTACAGCCATCTGCACCTTCTTGAATTTACTTTCTTTTACACTCCAATACTAAAGGTCTCACCATTGATAAGGTCACTATAAACCACAGGAATCCCATCGGATGCAGTCTTAGGCTTCAAACCCCACAGGCTTCGGACGACGCTGGTGGCAGAGTAAAGGGCTCCTCCAGTGCTCCCATCATCAGCCCACTGCTGCTGTCCAACAGGATTGGCTCTGTCTCCTGCCCGGTTTTCCTCATCGACACAACCAGCTGGTGAGCAGTGGCTTAGCAGGAGGCTGAGAATTATATTTAAAATCTTTCTTAGAGAGGGTTTCAACTGGTAACTGGCTTTTTTGTCTTCATTAAGCAATACGACCTCTGATTCTTTCAGTTGTGTGTGGTTTTTTCAGGTTATTTATTATATTAATATTGTAAATTGTTACTAAATTAAGAAACTCCTTTGATGACCCAGCTAGAACATGTTATGATTTGCTTATTTACCTAATTCCCATAAGAAATTCTCCCTGTAGGGAGCAGAATGACCTTCTAGTTAGGCTGACAGTGAAAGCCAGCACCTGGCTTGGCTACCAGCTTCTGCGCAGATGAAGTGACCCCAAACCATCCATGGCTGCTTGAAACACAAACCTCGGTGTGGTTCTCCTGTTGCTAAAGAGTTGAAATAAAACCTAGCCCTGAGCCTTGCCCTTACACCCTACCCCTCGAGTTGTTTTTTTAAATCCCTGATCTTACTTCTGCTGCTGCATTTGCTTTTTGGTGCCTCTCAGATGGACGTCAGGCTTTTGGAAGAAAACCACTCTCCTGGTGTACGGCAAGTACTAAAGAGATTGTCTTCCCTGGGCCTGTGACCTGCATTTCTGAAAAGCAACCTAAGCAATAGCAGCTTAAACCACATCTGTCAGCCAGGAAAGTCTCTGCAGTCCCTTTTCTAAGGTGTAGCAAAAAGGAATGTGGCAGTAGACGTTACCTCCTGTCTTCTGTCCCCTCTTGACAGGGCCTGGCACTGTTACTGCTTTTGTCCCGAGGAGCATCAGAGAGGGGAGAAGACAACCCCATCAAGGGCAAAATGGTCTGATTTAACATTTAACAGGGATTTGTTTTTTTTTAACAATGTGATACTTGAACTTTCTTCTGCGGTGTTGCTAAGAAACACAAATGATTGGCACGCTCAATGCCACTTCAGAGCTGTTACTAGTCAGCTGCTTTCTT
The DNA here is from genome assembly GCA_013396935.1 of Baryphthengus martii. Classification (NCBI taxonomy): domain Eukaryota; kingdom Metazoa; phylum Chordata; class Aves; order Coraciiformes; family Momotidae; genus Baryphthengus; species Baryphthengus martii. Next base: position 374,057 of record VWZK01009404.1, read on the forward strand.
GGAGGAAGCAGTTGCTGACCAGGAGCTCAGAAAGGGCCTTCCCATACGACAGAGCTTCGTTACTGCGCTCGTGCCAAAAGCTCTGCTCCCAGGAGAGGTTACAGGAGCTGGAGTGTATCCCCATGGGTGGCTGCCAAAAATCACCTCTTCCGTGAACCGCGTCGTGAATTGCATTTGTAAAAGTATCATGCTAGAAAATCTACACCTACCATTGGCATGGGTCAGATTTTACCAGCAAGGGGCAGGAGCAGCAGCAGCTCTCCTGGCAGCACAGAGGGTCAGGAGGAGAGGGATGTCTCACTACAGCAGTCCCCTGCAGAAGAGATGATGGGAGGCCTGCAGCTGGATACTCTGCCTGAGTTTTAAATCTGGCTCCTTCCTCTTGTTAAGGCAAACCACCTTGCTGGGTTTTTTTTTCCCTTTAGGCACCTCTAGCTAAAGGTGATGATGGAGCACACTTCCATCAGAGAGAAACGTGAGAGATGGAGCCAGCTCTTGTAGCAGAGCTGCAGGTGCCAACACACCGTACTCATGGGAAGTTTTCAGTGGAGACCGTGGCTCTAGGCCAGCTCTGGTGTCAAGAAAAATCAGCAACTAGGAGCAGAGACTCAAAAATGTTTCTGTATTCCTTGTGTATAAATGACACCGGTCTCGTTACCAGCATGCAGTATAAAGCCTAAAATATTTAAGCCTCTAGATGTGTTAGTTAAGGCAGAGTGAAAAGCATTTTTGGATCAGGCTTTCATACTAATTGCAGGGTTAGAGCTGTCGTTGAAAACTGCATCTCCTTTTCCTTCCTGAAAGGCTGACACTGGCGCTACATGAGGAGATTTGCAAAACTCCAGGGTCAGAAGCAGCTCGCTAATCATTCGTGAAGAAATCCAGCGCCCCTGTCTTTGAAGAGGCAAATCCCTGGACACATGAGAGCTGCCATCAGAACCAACTGAGAGCGATTCTCAAAGCAGGTCACAATAAAAGCCCTACAGGTGAATAAACCAAACGGAGCACATTTCCGGAAAGCTGCAGATGAGCAAGAGCTGCAACAGGGGGATGAAGGAAAGGGTTTGAATCGTTTTACGCCTCACCTACCCACACTGCAGTTTATGAACTCTGCTTGACATGGGGCCGACAGATCTTTGTGGTATTTCCTGCATATCGAGTAAGAATGGAAACAATTCAAGTATGTTTATGGAGATGACATCAACCGAGGCTGAGACGGAAGCAGGGTTCGTATCCTTGGACAGGAGGAAGGCTTTTAAGTTTTCCAGGAGAGCAAACACGCAGCTCCTGGCGATGATTAGATTGCGTCATTCAAATGCAGCGCTGCGTTATCACAGGTACAAATAAAACGAAACGGAATTATTCCAGCAGCGGTGCCCCCTCAAAATGTAAAAATGACACCACGCAGTGCAAATCCCTTCTGTGCAAACTATGAGAGCCATGCTCCCTGCTGTGGCCTGAAAGGGCAGGGGGAGGAGCGGCAGGATGGATAACGCAGCCTGCAAAATTCTCTCCATAATGTTACGCTAAAGGTGAGAGGTAAAGAGGCAGCGTGACATGGCTGCGTGGCTGGAGCTCCCCTGGGATTTGTTTCCTGACTCAGATCCTTCCTTGCTCCCAGCTACGAGCAAGACTGAGCTGACTTTGGAATTTAGACCCAAATATTTGATCTGGCTGGGATTAATGCACGTGTCCAGGAGTTGGCAAAAAACTGTCAGACTGGTCCCCCAAAAGGCAAAATTCTGTTTGATTGCATCTATGCAGCCCCTTTGGTAGCAATAGACGTTAGAGCAGCTGGTGAATTATTGCTCTAAAACAGGAGCTTCAGGGGAGGGAAATTAAAGTGTCTTGTGAAAAATACTTTTGATAAGCAGACCTTGGGGGTTTTTTCATTCACTTGCAGTCACAGTATTTGGGATTTCACTAGCATTTTTCCATTTTCAATTGCCCAAAAACAAAACACGTTGTGGTGAAAGTTACTCTTCAGAGACGTGAGTGAACTACCCCCTGTGCTGTCTGTGCAGGTGACCAGGGTAGGAGCTGATGGGACACTCTGAGCTCCTCCTGTGAGGAGTTAAACTTTTCCTTGGCTTGGGTTCAGGATGCACAGCTGTGCTCTAACTGGTACAGGCCTGGCCTTTATTCCATGGGCTTCAATAATAATTCTTATACATGTGCAAGGAATTTGGAATTAGGAATAATAGAGACATTGACTCCTTGCCCTTTCTTTAGGTTTCTTGCTCTTGAAGTTGCTCCATTTCACCTCTCCCATCCTCAGTGTCATTTTCACCTGGCTTTTTAAAGCAGCACCCGTACAAACGATGACCGATTAAAAGAGTAACGAATAACACCCAGGGTTAAGAATATCAACTAGAGCTAAGAGGTGTTTGTACTCAGGGCAGAGATTAACAAAGTGGTTTCAGAAACGAGAAATTAACTGACCCATCTCTGCAGATTCTTTGGATACTTGCATTTGTATATTCTTAAACTTGCTGGTCTCTATGTAAATAGTGAAGGATTTGTGCGTGTGGTCCCTTCAGAGGAAGCATGCACAGCGCTCAGAGCACAGCCTGAGACTTCTGAGGGCTACTCCCAGCTCTGCCACTGACTCACCTGTGACCTTGGGCAAGTCACTTCAACTCTCCAATGCCTCAGTTTCCCCATCTGTAAAATAGGGATAATAATACTTACTTACCTACCTCGCAGGGGGGGTTAGTTCATTATTTATAAGCACTTTCAGATCTTCAAATTAAAGGCGCTATATACAGTATGTAGTTAATATTCGTAGCAGCAGTCTGTACTTTTATTTTCTTACAACTAATTCAGGTTAGGATTTAACTGTACGTCCATTATGACAGTTTTCCATGTAGAAAACTAGCGTGGTTTCCCATAAAGGGAATTTAGGGGACTTCTGCAGTAGACAGAGAGCAGGAGCAGCGTACCCTGGAAGCCTAAACTCTTAACATCCTTGTTTTTGTGATTTATGTCTCACCCTTAACGTTCACCTTACTGTATTTGTGTTTCATCCTTTTTCTTATGGTACATGTAAGATAATTTTTAGCAGAAACAGCCACTGTAAATATTAAGAGTATTTAAATAAATATATTCATGTATAAATATAAACCCTTACCTTTTAAAGCGGTTAAAATCAGTTGATGCAATGCACTTCTAAGCACGAGAGGGTTCCACAGGCAGCCCGGCACTAATCCACTTGGCACGTGGCAGGATTCTGGAGTAGGGCTATCGGAAAATTTCACCACAAGTCATCACCTCCTTAGTATTCACTTTTCACAGAATCATAAAAAGGTTTGGGTTAGAAAGGACCTTTAAAGGTCATGTAGTCCAGTCACCCCCATGGCTGGCAAGGGCAGCAAGTGATGCAGGCGCCAAGGTGTGGCAGGAGGGTGCTGGGGTAAAGGGAGGCCGTGACTGGATGGAAACTGCCCTGTAAGGAGCTCCCAGACACGCACTTCAGGCAGCGACGTGTCACCAGCACGACGGCTGCTGGAGGAGCCTTTCCTGGACAGCAGGAGACTTGTCTCCTGTGTTCCTGGAAGCAGCTCTTTGCCCTGATTTCTCTGTAGGTACAACTTGTTTTTCTTTAGTGCTTATTCGAGATAAAGGTCTCCAGTATGAGTGACAGGAGCTCTACGATTTGACTTGCCCCGTAAGGGCACTATGAGCATTCCGAGCTCTCTTCCAGGAACACAAGCAGTTGCAGGGCGTCTGCACCAGATATCTGGACAGTTACAAAGTGTGTAAGCAAGGATCTGATTTACTGCTGGGTTTTCTAGCAGTCATAAAACTACGTGAGCACTTGCTGCTCTCACACCAGTAAGTGTATGTCCCGCTCCCCTTGCGTCTCTTCAGCATTGCTTTGATATTTCTATTTTCCTTTTCAAAAGACCAAAATCCCCAAGAAAATCATATTTCAATTAACCAGGAGGAGGTGCAATTTTGGTTTAATTTCCAGCTGAGTTCTCCTTTAAACAGTGAAGCTGTTGTACAGCATGCAAACACCGTCCCACAGACACCTCCATGCGAAAGCTCCGCGCCGCCTCCAAGGCTGATTTCCCAAGAAATAGGATCACCCTCCCAACTCCGTTGCAATTCCACGGTCAAAGAGAAGCAAAAAAATAAGCAAACCCATTCCAACCATTAAGGCTGTCTCGAATTAATGGTAGTTGTTACTTCACTAAAATACTGCCTGAAGCTGTTTTGGGCTGGATGTGCTGTAAGAAGCAGTTCCTCACAGCCCCCAGCTGGTTGCTGCATTGCCCGGGTATGCTGGAAGCACCAGTGACTCTCATTCATATAATGGAAAAATTAATTGGAAGCAGTGAGACTACAGTGAATAAATCAGCTCACTGGAGGAGCATCTAAAATAGATTGTTACCAAAATAATCTGTAGTTTGCAGAGAAGGTGTAAGTTGAAAGCCAACAACTATAAAAGTCAATCCCTTACTGGTTTTTTTTGGAGGAGGCGGGGAACGCTCTGGGCTAAGGCACATTAGCGTATTTTCTAAACATTTGTAGTTTGATTCAATTTCATTTTCACGCTACTCCTTTCCCCATTTCAGGCCATTACACTTCTACAAACAAGTCATTTATGTATTATTCACACAATTGCCTCCACCCAGAACAACTACAGCTCTGGAATAAATTCATGAACAAGAACGATTGTTTTAAAAAGAGAATGTGCTTTAGCTAAAAAAAAAGTATATTTAAAGGCAGAAGTGTTTGATCTCTATCTTCTGAATGTTCGATAGCATTTTGTGCTTCAGGGAAAAACTGTTTTGTTAAGGTGTGCAAAACAAAGCAAACCCTCCCAACCATAACAGCAATAGAACCTCCCCTAACCCAGCTCACCACCCACCATTTGAAAAGCCAACTTGATCTCGTAGTTAGTTACTTACCGTCCCTGCTCAGTCAGTGGCTCCCTGGCTACTGGAAACAGCACAGCCCATTCCTCCCAGCTAGCGTGGCCTCCTTCAGCGTGGCTTCTTTTGTTGATTTTGGGTTGTTTGTTTCTTTTTTCCTCTTCCATTTAAAGCATTTCCATACCAGCGGTAACTCCTAAGCCAGAAGAAACGATGTGCTTAGGACAAGACGTAATCAACCAAGGCGCTGGCCTTTTAGCACGTGAGCTAACAGAACACTGTGATACCTTCAGCCAACTGAGTGAAATGCCTTTTGACTATAAATAGTTGTTTTTCAGCATGGGGGCACTTTTTGGTCTAGCTATTTTTGGGCTATTGTACAGTCGTCTTTAAAAACTACTGAATGTGTTTCTAAGGTGGCTCTGGGAACTAGAGGGCTAGGGATCTTTGAGGAGCAGAGGACAGTAGCAGATGCTGAAGTACTCTATTTTCTACATGGCAAGCCCTAGAGACCTGGGCTTACTCTGCAAACAGGTTTTTTTAGCAATCAGATTTTAATACCAAACTAAATCTTCATTTAAAAAGCTATCACAGAAACGGCTTCACACCTGAGCATATTTTAGAATGCCATTTTACTTCATGGCATAAAAAAAAAAAAAGGTGAGGCTTTTTTTTTTTCTTCCTTATTTTAGTTTTGGCAAAAACTTGATGGCCTTGTCCAGGCAAAATCGCTTTTAGACGTTGTAAGAATTTTGCATGTGTAAAGACAGAGTGGGGACCTCAGCATTTGCCTGTTGAGCAGTAACAGCCACCCCTCAAGAAAGGGGAAGAGAAAAGGGGAAGCGCAAAAAGCAAAAACAAACGCTTAGTTTTACATACTTTTCTACTTGCATCTCTTCTGTCCGTAGTGCAGACTCCATGTCATACCCTGATATAACATGTAAAAATGAAATGATGTACATAATAAATAAAATTATTTATTTTATGTGTATTTTTAGCTTAACTGTAAACTGAAAAAATTAAAAAGCATTTAATTTTTTTCCCAAAAACGTAAGCCTATTGAAATTCAAGGTGTTTCTACCTTTTCAGATGTAACATTTCCAGCTGCCTATTGATAATAAACATTTATGAACAGCAACAGATCTGACATGTTACAGGGTTTTTTTTTTAAATCATGTTCAGCACAGACTGCTCAAAGGCTGTCAGTGATCAGAGAAGCACTTAAGAGCTCCAGTTCTAGAGAAAGTCATTTACATAAAAAATAGATGTATTTAGATAAAAATAGATTTATTTAGATAAAAGGAAGGGTCCTGCTTACCCCCAGTGGAGTCAGCCACACAAATCTGAGCCAGTGTTCATGGGCAAATAGCTGAACAACACCTGGCTGGGAAAAAAAAACAAGCAAAACAAGCCAAAATATTTATTGTATCCTGTCTACAACAGAAAACAGCAAACCACTGGGAGTGTTGGTAAATAAAATGCACCACATGAAACAACTACTCCTGTACAAAGAAGTCTAAGTACATTTTTATTTGCCCCCCAATGATATCCTTCGGCCAGTACAACTTCATTAGCCACACTGGGATATACAAGCAATATATTGAAGTACTAGAGGTGTGTAAATACATTTCAAAAGGTTTCCACCACTTACCAGAGGCTCTTGGTCAAACCTCCAGCAAAACAAGGGTTTCCTTGAGTTCAACAATGGAAATATCCCTTTCCTTGAAGTGCAGAAGATCCCTGCCCAAGGGAGACAAGGTGGACATACACACACACATAAACAGCCTACGCCAAAAGCTGTAGCAAGGCCCAGGACCCAGCTACAGAATTCTAAATAAAGACAGAAGGTTGGGTTTTGTTCTGTTTGTTTGTTTTGTTGGTTTTTTTTTAAATAGAAAAGGACATTTTGAAGTTGTACATGCACACTCCCACTCATCTCAGAAAGCCCAGAAGTTCAAAGTTAAGGCTCCCTGAATCCCCAGTTACGCTTCCTATTCCAGAAACAGGAACCAAACTGCACCTGTCAATGGCTTCCAACCCCTCAGCTGTCCCTGCAGAGGCAGACAGATGTGCTGCAGCAGAAAATACCAGATGTGACCAGGGGTGGAGGTGGGAGGCAGGGGAAAAAGTTATGCCATGCATTATATCTCCGCTCACTTGCACTTCTGAAAAGTAATACAAATCACACATTCACATCATCACCACACACTTTAAACATTTTCTGTTTTCAACCACAACAAATATTTTTTAAAAAACCACTGGTTTAGAAAGAGTCAGAATCCCCAGTTTTAGATGTGACTGGAAAATGAAAGTAGGCAGGGAGGGAACAGGAAAAATATATAAAGCAAAGGGTAGAGGGAGTTAGATGGTCCATTAATTTCAACATTAGAGAATATTTCACTTGCTCTTAAAAGACCATTTTCTCTAACACAACAAAGTCAAGCAGTTGAGCTGTCACAGCTATGAGAACAGGATGACACTTATCTCAGGGTGAACCCCAGCATCTCAAAGCTAGCGGCAAAATGTTCACCTGCTCCAGGGAAAGCAAAATTTAGCATCTGGAATAACAGCATTGCCATAAACTGAGCCTAAAACGTAAAAACACCAGGTCAGGGCTCAGGCAGATGTCCCAGCTGCTGCAGATCACCACACTTGTGGAGATGACTAAGTTGGGGTAACTGCTGGTGCACGTGCTCTCAGCCTATGGCTCCCACCGGCTGAACCATTTCGTTCTTGCCACAGCTCGGCTGATCGTGCAATCTGGTGAGCAGCAGCGACTTGATTGTAGGAGTTTCTAGATAAAGGCCTGTCCTGCAAAATTGAAACTCTGATCTTATTTCAAAGCCATAAAGTCCTGGTGCAATGGTTTTATCTTCCTCTCTTATGAAGAAAAGGCAGTTACTTGAAACTCTGGGTCTGGATTTCTATGTTCAATATCTTCCATATATAATGCAGTCTTTGAGAGTGTAATTTTATAAGAGGGAAAGGTATCCAGCAGCACTGCAGAGAGAACTGCAAGCTAAGAATAAGACAAAAAAAAGAAGCAAGCTAGAGAAACAACTTGCCACAGGAATCACTTGCACGTTCTGATGTGACCAAGGCGAAAAGAGAGCACAGGAGCAATAGCCAGCAATAGCCCAGCCACAGTCAGACTCAGTGTGGGGTTTCTCTACAGTATTTGTAATAATCATCTTCGATAACGGATGGATTTTATGATGCAAAAGATCAGAAAGAGACTCGTGCCTCTGGGGAGCAGCAGTAACACAAGAGGTATTAACAGAACCGGACTAAAGCGGGACGAGCATTTCTCCAGCTGTGGCGGAGGGCACAGGGAGTGGGGCATGGCCAGGAGGGCAGCACTCACAGCCTGACCGCTGCGGGGTGCAGGCTTGGCACGTCCTTTGATGCAAGACCCGAGCACCTCTACCAAAACGCCATGGTTTTACTTTACTGTGCAGCGAGCGGTGCTCAGAGAAGGGCACCCCAGTGTCTAGTGACCCACAGGCAAACAGTCAGAGAAAAGCCTGCTCCTTCTAAGAGCAGAAAGATTTGCAGCGGTTCAGAACAGACTGACATACTCAGCAACACAAGAAGCTCACACCCTAAAGCACAAGAACTACAGCTGGTCACCGCTTCTTTCATCCTGAGGTTTGGGAAGAGAAGGGGCTTGGGCTCCAAGGCTGTTTCTAAGGGCTGTGAATTCAGAGGTGCTCAAATCTAAGGAGAGCGCTCTGGGGCACAGCCCGCTGACAGATCCTTCCTCCACAGCCTTCAGGTGTTAATTTGAGTCCCTGCCTTTCATACAGAAAACTATGGTGTGGAAAAGGAGGCGGCAAGTATGACTAGTGCAGACTTGGCTGAATGACTCTTCTGTTCTGTTCTCCCTTTTAAAGGCTGAAAATCCATCCAGAAAAGAAAAATTAAAAGCACGTTTTGGGATCAAATCCTTGCTTTAACAATTCATTATTACACAATATACTTCTGGAAGACTAATAAAGAAAGAAAAGTATCTGGAGGAAAATAATTATTCCAAATAGAAATCAATACTCTGGGATTTTTCTGTGCTTCTATTTAAAGAGAGAATATGTTTATGGCTGGAAGCTATATCCTGCTACTCCTAATCACAGTAATTCTGTGAACCCAGAGCATTGCTCTAATACCAAATTGGAACAGAGAAATAACTGGTGTGTCAAAGTAAACAATTCTATAGATGGACAGCAGGCTGACACTGGGTTCTCCATAAAGGAGAAACCACCCTGAGCACACACCTTGGCACCTGCAGACCACGCGTACACGCACACACACCCCAACATAAGCCGCCAACACTCAAACCCCCAGAACTCTGGGCAATTTTGATGTGAATTATCTTATAGCCTTTGAATAAGCAACTGTTTTGTAGCAATTAGCCACTGGAACACTTAACCACAAAACTAGGAGTATGATTAGGACCGGGTTGGTGCAGGCAGCCCTAGTCATTCCTAGCTGAGGAACTGGCTGAAGCAGGCTGAGCTGTGTTTAGATAGAGCTGAGGGGTTTTTGGCAGCTGGTCTAGTAAGTGATGTAGGGCTATTGTAGTGCTACACAACTCGAGAAAGCAGAATTGAAAGCAAGAGGCTCCAGCATTCACTTCAGTTTCTGTACCGTTCTAAGCTCTTTTGTTGTTAATAAAAAGGCAGAATTTCCTGACCTTTGGAGAGCATTCACCACCCAGCTCCAGGACACGCTACCAACTGCTCCCCACAGCTCCTGCTTGCGAGTTCAGAAAGTTAATCTGGAGCCTAAACAGCCCTGGCTGTGACACATGTATCAGGTCACAGAGGTACCTCTGGATATCAAATCCTTAAATAAGTTAACTGAGCACATATTACATATTATTGTAGCAATTAATGTAATTTTCCTGCGTATCAAAGTGGCCAACACAGCATAGCCATAGCTAATCCTAAATAATCCAGCTACCAGAAGGTTAAGGAAACACACGCAAAAAAAATGGCTCTATATCAGAACCCTCAGTCAGTATTTCTAATTTAAAAAAAAAAAATTGACTTCAGGAGACAAACTAATACTAGAAGATAAACCACCAACACTTGGCTTTGATATCCATTTGTGTAGAAAAAAAAGCAAGGCTGTCTCAGTGGCAGCAGGAAAAAGGAGACATTATTCATAGCTAAAGCCTGGAAGTGGAAGATACTCACTTCAGTGCTTGACAGTAACTGTTTGGGATATGACAGATGGCACGTGTGACTGGGGTGGAAACACACTTGACTCCATCCTGGAAACTGTGCTTCTTAAGTCTATTCCATTTTAAAGTTCATAAAATAAGTCACTGGTTCCTTTAAGGGGTTAGTCTAGTGAATAGTTTTTCAGAGAGAAGAGGAAAAATTCCTGTGCTGTCTTCTCTACAGTTTCTTCACCGTGAGAGTAGTGAGACACTGGAACTGGTTGCCCAGAAAAGTTGTGGATGCTCCATCACTGCATGTATTTGAGACCAGCTTCAATGGGGCTTTGAGTAACCTGGTCCAGTGGGTGGTGTCCTAGCCCATGGCAGGGGGATTAGAACTCGATGATCTTTAAAGTTCCTTCCAATGCAAGTAATTCTACGATTCATCCTTTTTCAAGAATCATAGAATGTCAGGGGTTGGAAGGGATCTCTAGAGATCACCTAGTCCATCCCACCTGCCAGAGCAGGATCACCCAGCGCAGGCCACACAGGCAGGGTTTGAAAGTCTCCAGAGAAGGAGACTCCACAACCTCTCTGGGCAGCCTGTTCCAGGCTCCGTCACTCTCATAGAAAAGAAGTTTCTCCTCATGTTGAGGTGGGACTTCCTGTGTCCTAACTTAAATCCATTATTTCTTGTTCTATTGCTGGGCAACACTGAAAAGAGATTGTCCCCTTCCTCTTGACACCCACCCCTCAGATATTTATATACATTAATAAGATTCCCTCTCAGCCGTCTCCTTTCAAGGGTAAACAGCCCCAGTTCACTCAGTCTCTTGTCATAGGAGAGTCAGTGCAAGTCAGGTACTCCTCCAGAGGCAAAAATAGGTCCTACCCGCCACCAATTACTTTGTAAAATCACTTTGCGTGCATGTTTTGGTTGGTTTGGTTGTTTTTAAACCAGCACAGCACCTCATAATCAGATTAACTATTCAGGGGTCACTTCATCAGCTTTTGACATTTCTACCTGGCTTCTCCACCTTGAAAAGCTGTTACTAGAGATCTGAGGAGACAAACCAAAAGCCAAGTTTGCAACCCTCCCACCAGAGGATTATTTTACCATCTTCTCCTGAGAAAGTAAAAATAAAAGTCTCAAGAGTTTTAAGGAAATAGCATCAATACCACAAGTGCTGCATAAATTTGAGATAAAACGGTAAGAAATTTTTTTTTCTATTATGATTTTACTTCCATGATGACTTAGAAGGGATACTAAAGGAAATATCTATTTTCCCCCTTCCAATTCTGCAGTCAATCCCGTTTTTACCACCACTTAAGAATGTACAATAGCAACAAAAAAAATAGAACAACTCTCTAAATAGTACCATGGGCCATAGAGTTGATTTCAAGTCTGGCAAATGGTAACTGTGCCACTGTCTGAAGCTACTGACTTTATCTCCTTCTCTAAAGCAGGTGATGTTTGCATGCGGAGGACTCAAACTCCCTACAAGGCCTGGCAGCCGTGGCATTCAGAATCCAAGTCAGAAACCCAAATGCTGACGGCATGTGGAAGTCAAGAAGATGTTAAATAAGTGTCTTTGTTGGTCTCTGCCATCACACAGCCGTTCTGGGGAGTAGACACAGCTCCCTCCTTATATCTAACAGCTA
>VWZK01009405.1:0-23834 GCA_013396935.1 Baryphthengus martii
TCGGCGGTGGCGACGGCCGGGCCTCGTCAGCGCCATCCCCTTCCCCAGGGCGGACCGACCGCCGCTGGAGCTGCTCCCCCGTCCAGCGCGTCCAACCCGCGACAGACGGGTCCTGTTTGCTCGGTCCGTTCACCCGCCCCGGAGCCGGTGCTCCCAGGTGGTGCCTCGGGTGACGCCCGCTCGTTAGCTGCGCTTCTTTTCAGAGGGGAGGGCTGTGGGCGGGTGAGGCACCCTCGGTGCGTTCACACCTGGTTCAGATCCAGCGCCGGGGAGTGTTGGCTCCGCCCGGGCCGCCTCAGCAGCCCACCAATTGGAGCTGCCAGCAATTGGAGCAGTGCAGCCGCCGCCTTGGCTTCAAAAAGCCCCCAAAACAGAGCTTGGGGCTGCTCTCCTTTGCCTCGATTCCCTTTCCCCCCTGCAGACTTACCTGCCCTGGAGCTGGTCTCGGCAAGAGGATGAATTGTCAATGGCAATCTAGGAGATGTAGAACAAGCTGAGGGCACCTGCAGGTCTCCTTTTTACAGAGGCGGGAATTTACTGCCCTTGGGGATAAAACCATGAATGTGCTTCGGGGGCACAGTAACTAGGCCACCCATTGCTGTCTTTCTAACCTTTCTTTTCTAAAATGTTAGCGTGCTTTTGGAAACGTAATACTAACAAACATGGAAAGAAGGCAGAAAATTGTGTCCGACCTGGGCTGTCTCACTCCAAAAGATAGGTATTAGTCTCTTGAAAACTGTTTTGTTAACTTAGTAAAAAATTCTGACAAATTATGTCTCATGGCAAATGCTAATAGAGTACTTCAGTAATGATATGGCATTAACAAAGCTGTTTTTAAGAGGGATTGAGTTTGGAAAACCATACAGGATCCAAGAAAACCAACAAACAAACAAAACCAAATCTCCTTTCAGAGAAGATAGTGTAATTTTCCCTTTTTTTGCCCTCTAAGGGAGCCAGTTTTAGGGAATAAAAAAAACACATTTAAAAACCTAAAGGTGATCATTGAATTAAATTATTATGTATCATTCTAACATAGAACATACCATTCTAATTGAAAATAATACAGCTGAGAATCAGGAGGAGAAAATAGTGTATTATTTTTTTCCCAAACAGGTACCACCTTGGCAATTCCATTAAAAAAATATGTATTTTGGATCATTTCTAAGTTTCTGTAATCCTAAAAGAGATTGAAAAAAAGCCAATTGAAACAAAAGTGGATTTTCTCTATATGCACATCAAGTCTATGAAAAGAGGTACTTTTGCATCTGCCAGATTGTTAGATAACCAAAAAATATCAGAACTTACAGAGGTGGTGTGTTGCCACTCTTAGAAAATGTGGCTGATCTTCCAACGGACAAACCAGCTCCTTCCCAGTTACTGGTGTCATCTGGGTTTGTGGCACTACAGGGGGATTCCACCCTTCTGCCCCAGGACAGCACATAGTCATGGGCTGTGGTGACATGACATGGGGACAATCTTATCCATAGCAACCTTCCACATTTCTAGGGACTCCACTGCAAAGCAATCTCCTTTAAACACAGCACTTTCTGTTTCTGCAAAAGTGGAAACATCCTGGGGTTCGGGCTTCTCCTCTGTCTACCTGTGAAAGCTGGAGAGGTTCTTCAGGTGCAAAAATATCGGTTTTGGACTGACTAGAATAACTCACTTTGTGGTAGACTGGATTATGCCCAGGCATCTACCAGATCTCATAAAATATCAGTCACCAATAATCCAGCTGTAAGGCAATAAAGATAACCCAGCATCATGAGACAAAGATTTAATATCGGACAAAAAAAACCACCGACCCTCTAGTTAAGGGTCAAAATCAATGGGAGGTTAAAGGGGTGTTGATCTTTAATTAGCATCCTGAGTACAGCTTTCCGTCAGTAGAAAGCTAAATATTGTAATAATGAACTGTTGCTGCCATCTACTGAACACAAGAATTATGTACTACACAGATTTGCAATTTGGCTAGTGATCAAATGTGAAACTATTTGCTTGGCTTGATTAAGTAGAGTTTCTGTTCCATTACAACAATCATGTTTCTTTCTAGATGATGTTCAGAACATTCATCTGTCCCTCTTCGGGAAATACTGAATTCTGCTTTGGAAAGCCGCTTCCAGCCCATGGGAGAATTGCAACAGGTGAGATTTGTAAAAAGCATACACAGCTCCCATAACACCAAACACAGTGCTATTAATAAGCTAGAGCTTCAAGTTTTTAAAGCCTTAGTACACATTAGCTTTTCTTTAATAATATCATGCAGAATTCTATCATCTTTGGTGAGGATGAATACCTGCTCTCCTATGGCAGCTGGTTTAGATGACAGAGCTTCCAGTTGAATGAAAAAGTGCTGGCGTTGGCACTGCATGTCCATCAGGATGTTGGAAGGTGGGACCAAGGTTAAGGAAGCTGCTGCAAAAGTTCTAGCCAGCAAAAACTATCCCAGCCCTAGTGCTTTGTTTTATCCAGGGATAGAACCTGTTCCTGTAAGTCTCAGAAGCTGCCTCTGGGTGTAAACAGAGGCATTCAAATATACTTGTACATGTAAACAGGCATTAGACTTCAAAACATTTTAAAAATTATACTAATACACAAATCAGCAACAAAAGTCACTAAGTGCAATTAATATAGTAAATATGACCCTATTTTGTACTGACTTCGATGATGGTTGGACACATTTACTTCAAGGATGCCTTTGGCTTCTTAAGGGTCATTAAAAGGCTGGAAACTGTGCAGTAAGAGTGACAGATAGCAGGGGAACCTGCTGATCTCACCAGGCACTGCATTCAGTGTTCAAACACACACAGCTCACCAACAGCTCAAGAACATGGTTTTGCATGAGATCCAAGACTGCTGGCTACAATAAGTCACTTCTGTCTAAGAAATTTAAAGAGAAAAATGAATATAAAAATCTGGCTCTTTTTCTCAATCTGCATTAGAGTAAGTCAGGAGTGAAAGGACTGAGCTTAATAAAATGACACCAGGGTGAAACTAGTAAGAGCAAATTGGCCTCAGTCATCTGTATTCTTCTGCAAAACCATCAATTTCCACAGGAGGGAGCTTCCTGCCCACGAAGCTCACAGGGTGCTTTCTCCTGGGAAAGGTGACAGCGATGGTTCCCCGTGAGTTCATAACTTCCTCATGTTGCAGCCTGATTGCACTGCTACGAATCACAGCGAGAGCCAGTAATGAAATGGTTAACAGATAATGATGATTGTCAGAGCTTGTTAAGCACAATTATTTCCAAGACGTATGTAAATCTGGATAAATACCTAAGTGTGGTATATAATCTAAAACATACTGTTTAAATCTAAATGTATTCCTGGTTAATTTCGCTATGGGAACATCAGTTGCAGCTTCCTGACTTCACTGTGTTTGAATTCGTCTCCATGAACATTAATTTAAAATTAGTCTAAATATTTGTTGGGAATTAATCATCTGATAAATTTAGCTCTTTTTCATTTTTATGAATTATTCACCATCTCCTCTCCTTTCTGTTGATGTGTTGGCTGTTTGCAAGAATTGAATTATTAGTTCACAGTAAAAATAAAGAAAATTCCAGCATTCCCAGTGATTTTTAAAATGTTTGCCTTGGAAACATGACCAGTGACTATGATAGCATTTGGATTTACCACCAATATTTTATGGTGCTGATTTGCTTCTTGAAGCACCCATTGGAGTTTTAAGAGAGTCATAAGCAAATTCCTACAGCAAATATTTTGCAACAAAAAGTTTTCTGTTTGCCTTTCATGTATATCGTGGATGTTCCTGCAAGGGAAACTTGTGTTAGTAAAAGCCTATTGGTGGGGATATTTGAGAAGCATATGAAGTGTGACTGCAGGAATGAACAGCTACATAAAACTGCTTGTCTGAAATGGAAAAAGCTCCTATTGCACAGTCCTATCATAGAAAATACCTGAGCTTGCCAAAGAAACGAGTAATTCTGTTGTAGGGTGGCCTCAGGCAAGTCTCAATGAAAAGTTATCAATCACCAGACATCATAAAGCGGAACAAACCTTTAAAGTCTTGAGTGGATGGGAGCAAGAATCCTTAACACTGGATAGTTCAAAGTGAAGTGATTTCTGTGCCTCTAGCACATAGTGGACCATTACTCAAACCTTACGGTCTGGCTTCAGTAAAAATAGTGAAAAACCAAATTTTCAAAATAGAGCTTATATTCCCCAGTTTAGTGCTGGAAGCCTAATTTCTGGCTGCCACTTAGTAAACATATCTTTGCCATAAAATTAATTTCTTAGCAAACGTAACTTCCCTTCTTTCAACTCACTGAAACAGATAACATCTTGAACTTCCCATCGGGTGATGTCTTTATATTTGTTACTTTCAATCTCAGTTTGTTACTATTAATTAAATAACAAATCAGAAAATTACTTCTAAAATTATATAAAAGGCAAAACCCCAGAACACACCCTCATGTGGTTAGTAACTAGCATCAGCACTTGCAAAACATCAAAGGCTTCTCTAAACATAGACTTTCATCAGTGATGCTGCAAACCTTCGTCTAATCTTTCCTGATTTCCCATGCAGGAACATCAAAAGCAAAAGAAGAGAATAGCACCGTTCCGAAGCAGCTGTGCTCTGTGTGAAAGGTATGTGTTTAGCTACAACACACGTAGAATGTAAGTGGGAAGTTATTATTTACATGAGATATATTTTAATAAATATCATCATTAGCTCCCCATTTTTCCTATGAGGAACAAGGATTTGTGCTGTTCAAAATCATGTCCAAAGCTCGAGGGATTTCTGGAAGAAAATGAAAAAGAATTAGAAAGTATCTAGACATACAAGTCTTCAAAGCAAGAAGATCAATTTATGTTCATTTTTACTTACTGAAACACATTCTGCATATTTTATTGTTTCTGTCATCTTGTTATAATCCATCCAAAGACTTTTCAAAGAACATTAGGTCCTACAAACAAACAAACTGTGAATGATATGAAAGGTACAAAAATGCAATTATTATTATTAAAAGTCTTACTTGTAGTCTTTTGTTACATAAAATAATTAGATTAGTCTATCATTTTCTATTACTCTGCCACTGAGCAACAGGATTTTGGACAATCTGAAAATCTTAAGCGTCATGAGAGTTACATTTCTATTCTAATAAAAATGAAATTTCTGAATTGTTTTGCTATTTTAAAGAAAACACTTTTCAGTGAATAATTTAAATAGTTTTGTCCTTTTGCTTTATATTCTCTGATGCAAGTATCAGCGATTATTTTGAAACCATTGCATGTTCATATTAATGTGCTAGTGTTGGCAAAAGAAGTACACAGAAATATCAATTTGTAATTCTAGAAAACAAGCACCTTAACTTCATCCTTACACCTAGCGGTGAGTAGTCTCCTTTCCATATAACTCTTATCTTATGATTATCTTCACAAGGGAATTCTTGTAGGAAATTTCGTATGATGCAAAGGTCTTACATGCAACACTTGACAGAACTATTGAAGTGGCATTCAAGTCTTGAAATTGCCATTAGAAATAACAGGTTTTGTTCTGGCTCATGCATCCATTCAAGCACAACAGGTAAGGAGTTTGGGGAGTTTAGTAGGTTTTACATGTATGCTGATGTTTGATCCTGCCATGCAAGGTATTGAACTACATGTGGAATACTATTTAAATAAGTTAATAAACAAAAATTTAGGAACCTAAAGATGCTCAGCAAATAAGAAAAAAACCAAGCAGAAGCAGTTATAAAAATTGGAAGATTTTCAGTTATTTTATCTTCTAGGTAGCGGGTTTGGCTTTTCACTGCACTTATGCCTTTGTAGGATCACAGCTCCCCTTGGTCCCAGTCTACCCACCTTTACATCTCTACCTCTTGGTTTTGTGTACTTACAATGAGGAAACAAGCACCAATCATTACTGCCTTGATTCTCACATCAAGATCTACAGGGACCTGGATCCCAAAATTAGCAGTGTTAGTAAAGACATTGTTTACAAATCCAGACCAGTACTTGGAAATTTTGCCAATTGTTGATGTTTCATTGGGAGCTTTTACCTGCACAAATAAAAAACAGGAAAACACCTAAATATAAATAAACCAAGTACACACTGATTATATCTGCACAGAATTAATGGCTGTGGCCTGACACACAGAGTATGCTATAGCTGTCGGATTCTTTTATTCTTGTCACTGAGATGCCCTATTAGTGTCAGATTTGCCTTTAGGAGTGGCACACAAGAAGAGATCTCAAGTTTGGAAACATCAGCATCTTTACAGCTAACAGAAATGTGGAGGAAAGCAATTGTGAAAGTTTATACCACTTTTACTTTTCTTTCACAATGATTTTTACCATCCCTGTGTTTTTAGTATGTTCCAAGTCACAGCAGTGCTATTGCTGTGAACCACTGTTCGCTACACCTGACAGATATGTTCTCAGTTATGTAGCTACCTGCATGTTTCTCTCAGCACGTTGACATTTTGGACAGTATCCACTGAAGACTTCTGATTTGGCTGAAGGGTTAATCAACACAGGAGCTCTTTTATGGTTCCTTAACTACCACAAAGGGCTTTGTACACATCAGAAAGCTCCCGTTTTCTTCTTCCTTCTCATCTCTTAAATCTCTTCATGGCTCCTCAGAATTATTTTTCTCCTGATGAATGTGGTCAAATGGATGTAGAGATATTGAACAGTAATCCTGACTGTAGTTCTCAGTCTGAGAATAGTGAAGGCTGCAGATTCAATGTCACAGGCTTCAAGGGACTATATGTCAGGTAACACTGAGTGCACCAATGCAGAGATGAAACACTGAGCCTATAAAAATGAATGGCTGAATTGGGTGCTGATGGACTGCAGAGGACGTCGTTTAGTGACATGTTTATATCCTTGAAGAAATTGTCACTCCTATCCAGAAAACATCTGTAGGAATCTGAGTGTACAAGTCAAGAACTCCAATGTACATCACTGTACTTCTGTTACATAATTATAGCAACTTACAGTAGTTTTAAGGGTAAAATAACAGAATTTGAGTGAGAAATTTATTTAAAGCAATAAAACTTCAAAATTCTTAACACTCTTGAGAAACATACCTCAAAGTCAACATCTTCAAAACAGCCACACGTTGCATACGGGCCAATTATTTTTAGTACGTCTTCTTTACTTTCATTCTGTATAGTAAACTTGGGCAGAAAAGGGTCCCAGTTCTGTACAACGTACCCAGCTACTGTACCTGGTGGGGACTGAACTTCTAACTATCAAACAAAAGAAAACAAAATAATCTTATAAACTAATTTTATTCTAGTGTGTTTGTCCATAATAGTGTATTGTTTATATAATGACAAAATATGTATTTACTGAACATAATTATAATTAATTTTCACAAATGGTGAACTGGATATTACAAGGCTGTCTAATTGTGATTTTAAGTATAGGGGGCAATAGGAAGTTCAAAAGATGCATCAAAAGCTAACATCTTACATATAGTGTAAGGTTTGATAAAAGTCATCCATTGTGAAAAGTTTTTGTAATTATAATCAGCAAGTACCCTATAAGTTTTTTTACACAGTAACCATGCTACCAAAGGACCTTTTTTTTAAAAAAAATGCTGATGCAGTACTGAAAAAGTAGGTAGATGAGTTAACCTATAAAATATTTTTGTAAAACAAGACAGATATCTGAATAAAGAAGGGTCAAAAGTAAAGAGAAATGGTCTGATACTCTTTAGGACCTGCATTTTCACTCAAAGCAACTTATTTCAAAGTTCTGCAGTTTCCCAGAGATACGTGGCCTTGAGGCAAAGCCATGGAGTGAAGCATCGGCCTCCTCAGAGAGCTTCTTCCCAGTCATACCCACACATACTAATGGCCTTCAGGGATTTTCCATTCTTCACACTCTGGAAGTATAATGGATGATTTCCATCTGTAGCACTACTTGTGTGTCAGTACAAGCAGTGTTTTGGGGTGTACCTGACTGGAGAGATATCTGTATTATCAGACACAAAAGCTTTGTTTGGGATGTCAGGAAAGTAAGGTCCCATGAAAGGGAGGAGGCATGCTGGGAACGTAACTCAAAAAGGACCTTATTTATCAAGAGTTACTTCTAAAAGACAACACTGAGTCCCCCAGGCTGAGAAGTGGGTGTCAATTCCTTCCTGCTCTCCTAAGCGAGGTTGCATGAGGCTTCGTTAATGCTGTGCACATCCAGGGAGATGCTCAGACAAGGCAATTAGGATTCACTCACCTCTTGCAGGAAGCAGGGGAACCAGCAGCTGTTGCATCTCAAGGGTCTATTCACTGTAATCACTTCTCGGCCTGTGTTATCAACAATCCTTATGGTGAAAGACCTTATAGGTGAACACAAGTTACGATCAAAGCAATCGTTTTCTTCTACTGCAAAGTAAACTCTTTGTCCCAAATGGTTTTTTATCTCATATTTGCTGGATGTCTCTGTGCCAAGTATGGCTAATAAAGCAAAACAAGTAGAACATGACCTTAGTATAATGTTTAAAAAAATTGTTTTGAAATAATGATACCGAGAAAATATACAATTCTAAGGAAATAATAAAGTCAGATCTGCGTTTTGAAGGAACATTTACTTCAAAGATTTTGATTTGCTGTACACTATAGTACATATCATAAAAGAGAATTCAGATCCTGAGTTTTGTCTTGGGCTTTTTCTTACTTTAGCATCTGTGAAAAGACCAGTATGAGGCTGTCCCACTTCAGTGACAAAACTTTAATTCAGCAAGGTACCCAAGAATTGAGCCAAAAATATTTTGAATGAGGAGCACATTAGAAAATGTTTTACTTGCAGAACTTTATACTTGTTCAGTACTTTGAAATTCTGAGGAACTATGTAAATAGAAACTCTTATGCTTCATTTCTGTGTCTTCTGACCTTCCTTTCTTTGCTTGGTTTATCATAGCATGTTATTTATTATTAAAGACAAGAAATTTTCCCATGTTTGGAAAGATGGTTAAACTTTAACAACTCTGAGAGGGAGATGTCTGAAGGAGAGGATTTAGGACTGGTGTAGAGATTATTCACTGTAATCTTTCTCTCATTGGTTTGCTGCAGATCAGGCATAAAGAAAGTGAGTTTTCACCACACTAACATAACATTACTGGCCCGACTCAAGGTCAGCAGGGAGCTTTGCAATGACTTCAGTGAGGTGGGGGGAAGACTTGGAAGCTTTTTGGAGACACCTGTGTACCAGCACTGTTACAGAGTGATAAGAATTGCACCATACCTTCAAGAAGCTCCACTTGCTGATGAATAATTATCTGATCCAGCTGTTTAAAAATAATAAGCAAGATTGTGGCTGTTAGAAAGGTCTGGTGCTGCCAATGATCACCTGTCTATTTTTATTGCTCATCTTCCTATTATTAGGATTTCTTTCCTTCCAGAGGTGCACAAACTGGGTTCCTGAGGGCTATCTCAAGTCACAATTTATACATCTCTCTGAAATGATGACTGAAGAGTGTGACATTGGGTGCTGGGGTCATGTAATTCATCCCTTTGAAGAAAGATAATCTTCACTGGGGGAATGAGGGAGACAACAAACATGGAAAGATGTATATGAGTATCAGGATCCACTTCTCACTCCTGTTCCTCCCTCCTGGTCTTGGAGAGGGGAAGACTCTTACCCCAAAACTCAGGTTGGCACTGGGCACCATGGCAGTGCAGGAGTGAATGAATGAGGTTGGGCCCAAGCTCAGAATGTGCTCTAGCTACATCTCAACCATCTGCACTGGAGCAGCCCAGCAAGGCGATCAGGTGGTGCCAATGACAGCACACATGAGCTCTGATGCTCTGATCTCAGGCACTGGGAGTCCTGCACCCTAAATTGGGCAAATAACCATGCAGAGTGACTAAAACAACAGCTCAAAGAAATCCTCAGATGACTGAAAATGTCTTCCCCTGTGAGATGGTTACAAATGCAGGAGAAAAATTCTTTGCCATGATACCCGGCTTTGCTGTGCTTATGGTTCCTTTGACATTATTGTTTTTTAGAGAAGAGTCATTAGAATTATAAAACCAGCAAGACTTAATTTCAGTTTACCTGTCAGATTCTTATGACTCTTGGGGCCTGTTTTATGTGATAGTTTAGGTTTTGCTAATCTCTTTTCCTTAAATTCCTGATGGGCAAACACTTAGTACAGGATTTTGCCATTATTCATAGCTGTAGACAGAAAGCACACAGCGACCTTGAGACCAGCATGTCACAGCTCTCCAGTGTCTGTATATTTTACAATTGATAAATCTTGCCTAGTACGTATTCACACTGTTGTAGCCATTTGTCAATTCTAGTCACCTCCTGCAGCTAGTTCAGGCTGTGAAGAAAAGTCATTAAAACTTTTTTTATCCCTTTCATTAATATCTGAAATGTGCACGCTAGTAATTGAAATAATAAAAAATATTTGGACTTTAAAATTTTCTCCCAAGAATCTTCTTTGTTTGTCATTTAGATTTCATGGCAGATGTGAACTCTTGGAGCTCATGGGAAGTGCTCTGCTAATGAAAAAAGAATAAACAAGTTAAAGATACCAGGGCTATTTGAATGTTTTAGTACTGTGAATCAATCCCGCATTCATTCTGCAGGCAGCCCTCCCTCTGCTGGTCAGATCACCTTTCAGCTACAGTTTGTCCTGTATGAGCTTGTTTCATTAGTCACCCAGCCAGTATGACTTCAGCATTGCACAGCAAAGTGTTCTGCAACACACAGAAACTCTAGCTGTGGGTATATGCCAATAATCACCATTGCACGAACGCTTTCCACTTTTCAGACTGCAGAGAAAATTGAGGATAATTAACAACAGCTGCAGCACAGACTCATGGTTGTTAGGTCAAGAACAAGCATGAATGAGGTCTTGAGTTCTAGTTATAGGTTCTGACAACTTGTTCTTTTGTCTTTTGCTCTTTTGTCTTTGTCAGATGTAAAACTTCCATAAAATGGAGTGACAGAATAAGCTTGACCACGCTGTATGGGTAAATCTGAGGTATAATTCATGTTTGTACAGGAGACTGAATATGTAACCTGTCGAGTAGTTACTATCACAGTCCCTTTTAGACTAAAAGATGTAGCTCTCAGAGTCTTTGAGCAAATGTTCATGTAATTGACAGCACATTTCATTTCGTGCATGGGCAACATGAAATGAAAATCGTAACTTCACGTGAAAGATTATTTCTGAAAGTTCTCACAGTTTCTGTGAGCTCTGGTAGCTCACAGCTATCTAGGTGACTTGGTTCCAAATATAAAGTACATTCAATTTCTGCTTCTGTACAAAGCTACTAGAAATGTGTGTTTAAAATACAGACCTGGAGTGAAATAAGTATTTCCCAGCACCATTGAAATACAAACACAAAAGAAGCCTATCTATCAGAATCACAACTTGACTACACCGAGGGCCTGATTCTGTACCTGCCCATACCAGGCAGGGTGTACAATGTGTTACTCACACTTATAAGAGTGGCAGAATCCAGCCACAGGTGAAATGCAAACTGGAGTCAGTATCAAATCAGTAGCAGGAAGTGACCCTCTCAGTGAAAAAAATGCAGGAAGAGATGAAAGAAACTTCTGGAGCTGAGCTCTAGACCATCACTGGTCTGATCTGCAGAAGCTGAGAGGTTTCACAGAGTAAGATTGTAAGGGATGGCGCTGTTGCTTTTGCAGAATGACTTAGCATTTTGTAGTTGAGGGCTGTATGGCTGAGTCCCTGCTGTAAGGTTGTCAGTGATAAGAATGTATTCTGAGTCACTGCCATTGTGGTCAAAGATAAGAGTGTGTTGCTGGGGCAGGGCTGAATTGTTATTAATATACACTTATCCTTAACGAGTAGTTTTTAGATACTTTCCATAAAAGGGAACAAGTAAACAAGGGGTGTTAGGAATTAAATTAGATAATAGAAGGGGTAAACAAAGGCGGGACTTACTGGGAGCAGCTTAGGTTGTAAACCTTGTAGTACCCAACCAATGGGGAAACAAGGGAGGGACCTTGCGGACGGGAATAGGCAATGAAAAGGTGAATTTTTTTATCCATCAGGTGTGCCCACTACCCAGGACACCCGCTCTTGCAAGAAAGTTAAATAAACATGCTTCACTGTAGGCCTGACCTAAGTCCTCTGTGAAGGATTCTTTCTTTGCTTCTCACAAGATGGACAGCCACACGTTTACCAGTAGGATGGAGAAGACTTTGGCATTCCCTTTTCCATTCCTTGCCTGTGACTTACTTATCCACTTCCATTTCCAGCCGTTTCCCTCTCTCAAGCACTAACTCGTTTCTGACCCATGACCCAACACAAAGTGAGTGTGGGTTTGTAACCATCCAGGCCTAAACTCATAAAGTTGTCTCCTTGGGAGCTTGCCTCCCCAGGACCTTGCCTCTAACCTGGAAAGCACTGTCCTTGGCAGAAGGAGTTTGCTCAGAAGACCTTCATGTTCCTCAAAGGATGTATTATAAGGAGCTGACAATTCCTTCACACTGTCTTAGTCTTTTTGAGGCCAGATGGAGTTTGATAGCCATTTCCTTGAGGGTGAGCTCTTAAGAAGCTGGAATGAAACTGGGAGGACAATGAAAAGGCTAATACCATGATCTACAAAAAGTTCTAGAGGGAAGAAAACCATGGGTTTGGTGCAAGGAGAGCTGCATGCACAATAAATAGGTATCTATAAAAATGAATTACAGCAATGAAGGAAGGACTTGTCATTCCTGTGCTGCTCATTTCATATCAATATCAAACAAGGCAAAACCTTTTCCATCTTCCGCTCCCACCCAGGAAAAAGACACAGCAAGCCCAGCCCCCAAGGTATCAAAAAAGCCTACATGGAAAATGAAACAATTCTAACATTTGGAAAGATTCAGGACCTGGTTCAGGTACTCCAGACCAGGTGGCAAGTTATGAGTGTGTGTTTTCTTCCAGAGACTTGTTGGTTCGACAGACTTATTCTGTTCAGGAAGGTCAGAAGAACCAGGGAGGTAATCCTTAAAGATTGGGTTGATTTGTGCCTGAGATTCTACAGGAGAAGAAGAGAAAAAAATAGAAATGAACAGGGCCAAACATCGGCTAGCCGCTTGGATCAAAACTGGAACAATGTCACATTCCTGCTGTCAGTGTATCAGTATTTTAGTTCAGATCAGGAGAGAGGATCTGAAATGAATCTCCTGATGGTCCCATTCTTTGAACACCCCGATTCACTTTATAAAGCACTATGGGACCACATGATGGTCCCACACTTCATTTACTTTCTATTTAGAGTATGCAAAGTAGCATCACTGTAGATGAAGCTAAACCAGGAGATGTGATCTGACAGCTTACGAGCACTCAGTCTGTGTGACAAGGCTGGAACTGGTCTGAACTGACACACAGGGTGGCCACAAGCTCCTCAGCACAGGTTGCTCAGCCCTGCACCCCATGAGCTGTCCTGCCTGCTAATGTACATGGAGATGCTGAGGGCTTGCTTCTAGCAAGATTCTTTCTAGCATCTTGAAGGCATGCATCTTTTCTTTTAGTTAGAGGTAACCTTTCCATGGATCTCAGATTCCTGAAGCTGGATGTTACAACCGTGGTATCAAAGTCTACACAGCCTCTTGCAGTGTATTATTCATTATTATCTTAACAAAAAGATCAGATATCATTAGAGCTGTGTTTCCTGTTTGCGATTGCAAACAGATCCTTTTGGACACAGTGCTGGTTACCTTGGCTAGCGCTGTGAAGGTAATGGGAATATTTACTGTTACAGGCACCTGTGTGCCCACACTTCTTCATACGCACAGGCACTGCCTCCCACAGCGCAGTGATCACTTTAGCCATTTGATTCTCAACAAGCTCCTACTGGTTTTACTGTGAGCATCTTTCCACAGGCTTCAGTGACACTGCCTCTGCCAAAAAAAAGAAAGCGCAAGCTGAAGCTCTCCACATATAAATGGCAAATCCTTATATTAAGCTGAGCCCCTGTGCTTTGACATAAAGTAGTCCCCAAACTGATCATTTTTATCTCATGCGTGACAACAGTTAGGCATGATGCGGTTTGAGATCCAGAAGGAATTTTGGCTCTGAAGCCAAAAGTCTGAAGCTCTCTTTTGCTCTCATGGTTTTAAATGAGATCCTTTAGCAGTATTTGAACTCACTGTGGCTGATTCATCATTTAATCATATTTTGATCTTAATTTGTCTTTGCAGCCAATGCTTTCTTTCAAAATCTGAGACCACAGGAAGAAGAAGTAACCCCTTTGAATTTGTAGCTGGCTTTTAAAAATGTATAACTACGTAATAAATATTTTATATGCTCTTCTGCATCACTTTGCCTCACAGGGTTCTGTTACTGCCAATAACTCTTGTTGTTACATGAAATGTCATGAAGTGGCCGAGTGTTAGTGTTATTCTTGAACAATAATGAGAAAACAAGACAACAAATTTCAGCTCTGTCAAATTTTAAGCTATACAAAAAAAAAATCAAACAGTAAATATATTAAATATTGATGACAATCGGAGCTGCTCTGACACATTATCTATTTTGTGGATGTTTCCCATTTCATTTATGGTATAGAAAAATTTAAAAGTTATGGTATGAAACAGTGAACCTTCTGTACCAATATAATTTGTATTGTTACTCATTCCTGAAAGAAGTATATTACCAAGTTCCTTCATTATGAAAACCATATTACACAACATTGCTATTTGCTGCTTCTGTTAACTACTGTGCATTAAAAAGAGACAAAAATCAGATCTCTTTTATATGGTTAAAGATAAGTAAAATTTCTTTTTTAAAAGTATATTGCAACCTGTGTATCTTTTAGTGCTGTAAGAACAAAGAGAGGTAAAGATTTGGCAAATGTAAATAGACATTGCTGAAACTCCCTTGGGTCATCATCTGCCTCTGTACATCACAACAGGGTGGCCTCACATTAAGAAAAAAAGAGATTTGTGTCCTTTTACATAGTTTAAGTATTTAAAAGCATGGAGAAAATTAATGTAGAAGGCTGGTAGATGAGCATGCTGCAATGCTTGCCTATAGCTCTGAGTACCCACCTAGCTGATGCTAAAAGGCAAAACGTGACAAAGATGAACCCAGATAGGAGTAATCTGATTATATCTAGTTTTTCTTCAGGTATTTATTTTTCTTATTTGGTTATCAGGACTCTGGCCAGTTTGAGAGTGAAAAGCATTTGCTGATTGGCGTTTTCAAAGTAGTACAAGAAGGAAGTGTGCATAACCAGTGGTACTCTCGTCTCAGTACGTGCCCTTCCCATGCATTCTGTACCAACAAGTTTAAGCACAAAGACACAAACACTACATGTGCTGTTTGAATGCACATGCTAACATTTGATAGCATTTTATTCAACCAACATTCTAGTATAGATTTTAGTCTCCTTAGGAGCCTCTTGAATGCTGAAAAAAAATAAAAGAAGCCAAAACAACTGTGCTTTGGCTGATGTGGTTTTAGCCTGAAACTCTCATTTCATCAGACTGCTGATGCTGGAAATGTACAACACTGAGTTTTCTGTAAACATGATCTAAAAATACAGACTATAGATGCACTTACCTTGAGAGGCCATGAAGCTTCCCGAGTTACTTCTTCAAAGGAAGCCAGGTTAAAAGAAAAGGCTTTTCTTGTTGCAGAAAAAAAAAAAAAAAAAGAAAAAAAAAAGAGCACAGCATGCACAAAACTTCAGAAGGTGTCTGTCTACTTCATATCAGCTTACAAAGAACTGGAGGAAATGTATTGCCTTTCTCATGTTCCAGAACACTGCATTTTATGTGGATGGACAACAGGGGGAGATGATGCTAACAAACAAGAAAAACATCATTCATTTCAAGTCATTTGCACAAATGGAAAAAGTGTTTTGTGAATACAAAGAGGTAGAACATCAATGTACCCACTGGCTAACAACACATAGACCTAAAATTCTGCTTTATAATGTATGCATATATTCTGAGACTACACAAATTCTACCTTTATAATTCATTTCCATTTCTTCAGGGTATTCAGTAAAGACACAGGACCTAATTACCTGCAGTTTCCTTTCTATTGGTCCACAGTAAACTTTTCCCATGTACAGAGTAGGAAAAGCTACCTTGGATTTCTCACTGTATTCCATCCATGTAGCATCAATCTCCTCTACAAGGGATGTCATAACTTCATCCAGATCCAGAAAAAGATCCTATGACCCCCTCTCCCCACAGTCCTCACCCTCCTCCCCCCGCCCCCATGCAGGGGCTCTGCTGATCCATGTGATTTATTTAAACCGGATTTGGAGACTTAAAACAGACTGTCTGTGCTCTGCTGCAGACAAGCACCATCCATACCAAAACTTAACACATAACCAAAACTTAACCTGCATTGCACTGGGAGGAAAGGAGGAGGAAGAAGAAGAGTAACCTTGACTCACCAGCTCACATTTCTGTCTCAAGTGCCCAAGTCACCATGGAGATCATTAAGCACATGCGATCTGCAGCCAGATACGATGTATGGCTGCAAAAGTGGTAGAGCCCGTGCACAGAGCCCAGCAGAGCAGAGTGAGGTACTGGGGACCACTTTCTGTTCTCTCTGCTATCGCAAGTCCTACTGCTTTAAAGTGGTCTGTAGGAGCACGTCTGAGCAGATTTAAGTCCAGTGTTCACAGTTCAGGAAGATACTGATGAGGATTCTCTGAAGGAAGACTAGAGAAAACACCTAAAAAAAACCAAACAAAAACAAAACTGTATGGAAGCTGATTTTCATTGACTAGATTAGCAAATCCAATGGCTTCAGGTCTACCTGTGAAACATGTCAAAATTTATCTATGTGAAAGTTCTAAGGAGTTTATCATTGCCTGTTTGAGAAGCCCGAGAGTTCAGTAGCAGCACAGCCTGACCCAGCAGCCTGTCCCTGCTGCACTCACTCCTGGAAACACCAGGTGAATGGAGAGAGCAGCCCACAGACAAAAGCTTTAGTTGCTGAAGAATGGGCACTAAACAAAACTTTCTGGACTGAGAAGAAGTTTGACATCACTGGAAGTAAAGATTAAGAATTGCAGGAATTTTTCGCTTTGTAGTAGAGGATCTAACCTGGACAGACACAAAGCCTAAGCAAAGAAGAAAGAAGGAGATGGAAGGCTCTGGATAAACAGTAAATCTAACTTTGAAAATGACAGGTGAAGACTCAGATGAGGTGGTACTTGTACCTTTGAACATGAATAAAGAACTTACTTTACCTTATAGAATACCAAACCAAAAAAAATCCTGATAATTCTGACAATGCAGAAAACAAATCTAAGAAAGGTGCCTAAAATAGACAAAACACACTAAAAAAAAACCAACCAACAAAACTATACTGAAAGAAGACATTTCAAATATTTAAAAAGCACTTTTGACAAGTCTAAGCAGCTCACGTGCTGACCTGGAGGGACACATGGGCAACAAGAGAGCCTTCCTGCGCTGTATTCAGTACCTCTAACATGGGACAAAGCCAAGTCATTCCTGCAGCATTTGTGGGCTCTGGGACAGGACAGCCTGGTGGTGCTGGGAGCTGCTGGAGCCATGGCGCAGACTGCCAGGTGAGAGCCACCACAGTGGCACAGGCAGGTCCACCTCTCTGCAGCAGCCGTGTTTCATTATCCTGCTACTCAAGAAATAAACATTTCCCTGAAGCAGGTGTCCCTCAAGCAACTATTCTTCTGGCATTATCTACAAAATTGCAATAGATAGGTAATAGAAAGATAAAAAACTTGGATTGAAGCACATTTTATGTTTTTCTATTTCTTTCACAAATTTCCCCATCCTTTACAATGACCTTTCTTACACTATTCTTATTGTTTTATTCTGAAGCAATAACTTTGTGTAGATTATATCAATAGATTTCTGCGGGATTTGTAAGCAATAGTCTTGCATTGGCACAGGTCCTTACAAGTAAAACTATGTGCTTAATCATTTCTTTGATTTGAATGTTTGGGACTTCATTTATTTATTTTTAAAGTAAATACTCACATATTGGTTAAATCTGCTCCAATCATGATTAAAAGTGGCCTCTTTAAGGACTTCAGGAGCAGAAGACTTAATCATATTTATCCAGGCACAAGTGCAGCATATTTTGCTGGTATTTAGAAATACAGGAAAAATTACTCAAGAAATCAGAACAAACATTTAAAGAATTAGGTACAGCTATTTCTAGCCAAGTCAAAAAGATTTCAGGAAGCAGAGTGGCAGCACCCAAAGGGGAATTCTACCAAGACACTGATCTCACTGCCTCTGCCCCTTGCAGAAGGCTCCAGGGGATCACTGCCTACATTTATTAAGAGTCTGAGCACTTAAATAGAGTACTGGTCCTCTGTAACATATTCATAGGCATTTAAAAAAAAAAAAAAAAAAAGAAACAAAAAGAAACTAAGTGGGTGTACATGTATTCCCTCTACCTGTAAAATATGCTTGTTCTATGTTATGATGTAAATGATAATCAAAATTGATGACCAAAACCTCAGAAGACACAAGTTAGCATGGAACTATCAAAATCACTGAGACTGTCCAGATTAGAGCAAGTAGCGCTTGGCTGAAAGAGTTTATATATCAAGAACCTGCCTTTTTTCCTTAAACAAAAGTTACATTGCATATTTTCTTTCTCCAAAAGCACAGGGAACCAGCCCCACTAAACTGATGTACAAACACCACTGCAGTTGATGGTTATTACACAAACTACTGCAGCCTCTGGGAAACATATCCATGGACTGACATTGCCCTGGAAAGCACAGAGCCAAAATACAGATTTTCCTCCAGAAAGTGTATACTAATAGTCAACCGGGTGGATCAATAGAGCAAAGATATCATATGGCTCAGCATAGGTGCTGCTTTTCTGGAGTGTAATTACTCTTCTGTTTTCTACAGGCACCACAGCCAGTGTACGGCAAGCGGTTTCACTGAAACCACTTTCACTAGTGGTCAGAGGCACCAAGAAAAAAAAAACAACAAAACAGAAGACAGCAACAAAATTTAATGTAGTAGGAAAAGTTGTTTCATTTGTTGTCCCTGTTGTTTGGAAAACTGCCCTATAAATCTGGTGGAAGATATTTGACCTCGTATTGAGCAAAGAAAAGACGACACTGCCCACTATATCGCTATTAGCTCCCCCAGGCAAGGAGGAACCACCTTTCCTCTTGTCCTCACAGTCTAGAGAAGTTCAGGTAAAAGAGCTGGGCTCCTCTCCATCCACCCTTACTGAGCTCCAAGCGTCCAGGCACGTGCTGTGCCGGTGCCAGCAGATAGGTTAAGGAGAGCGTTCAGGCATCATGAAAGGCACCTAAAACCTCATCAAGCAATGTCCAAGCTTCCCTGCTGCTAAGAGAGGTGATCACTAATGCCCATTTCAGATTTTCTTTCCTCAAAATGCCAATTGTCACCATCACTAAAATGCATTGTTATAGTCCATGTTTTAATAGGAAATTGTATAGCCTTCCCTTTCTAGACTTGCATTTAATACAGGGAGAGATGCTGAACAGAGCGTAAGTATCAGACTGTGACCCTGTGCAATAAGAAGCTCCAAGTTATATATATTTTACCCAGTATTGCTTTCTGTGCTGGGAAAAAAAAATTAAAAATAAAAAATAAAAAAAAATCAATTTCTTAAATCAGCTACCATCTAGTATAGAACTCACCTTGAACTTTGGTTTGTGAGGTGTCTTGCTTCAGCTCTTGTCTGCAGTAACTCCTCCCCTCTGAAGACGTCTGCAATCGCGTTGGAATACCGCAGCCAGCTGCCTGGCACCGGCAGCGCTGCCCGGCTGGCTCACCACTCAATTGTCGTGCTGACAGCACACGTAGCGCACACAGCGCTGCAGAACAGGCTCCTCTCGTTTGTCTGTTGATGGTGGGTTTACCATAGCTATGCCACAAGGTCACTCTTGTGCATGAATTAGTAGGAAAATACAACCTTTAAAAAAAATCAGCTGTTCAACAGTCTGCTCTTTGCTTTAGCATTCCACTGAACTGGGAGAAATGAGATTGAAATAGAAATCTTAAGATGATTGCATAAGAAAATACCAAGAAGGAAACCTTCAAGTACTTGTGTTTAGAAGTGGTTTATGGGTACTGAATATGTTACCAGAAATTGTAATGCTAGCCCTGCAAGTATTGATATGGGTCAGAACCTAAATATATACGTCAGCAAAATACAGCAATCAACTGGAAATTCAGAAATCAGCTTCCATATGCAGTTTTGAAACAGTAGATGGAAAAGGCTTTGGGGTATTTTTGTTTGTTTAGTTGTTTTCTTTGGGGAGGAGGTGCTTGAGTTTTTTGTCATTTTGGGCGGAGGGGGAATGAGTTTTTGTTATGTTGTGGGATTTGGAGTGTTTTTGTTGTTTTGTTTGTTTGGTTTTGTTTTTAAATTATCTATAAAATCTTGTTCTCATGAAAATACAGCACCTCCAAGAACTGTGGAAACTGCTGGAGAGCACTGCCTCGTGCACACTGTAGCTTCCTAGCAGTTCTAAAACAACTCCATGAAATGATTAGTCCAAAACACTGAATTCTACCTGAGACCAAAATATTTCAATTTGAATCACATTAAACAGGTTTTAGGATAAAAGCAGAGGAAGTGTGCCCGCGAAGAGGCTGATTTATGTAAGCAGACCAATGTAATTTAAGAAACAGAAGGCCAGAAAGGAACAGCGTGCAAGACCTGAATGTACGTTGCACCGAGCCGTGTACCAAACCTTCTCTTTGGTCATGAGGAATTTTTGAAACTGATTTCTCACCTCTGAGGAAATTTGCCCTAATTAATGAGCACTCTGAGGGATTTTTTTTTTTTTTAAATCTATCCTGAAGCTATTCCACTCCGGGTAAATATCCATTAATATCCATTTTGAGTGGTCTGGGGTTTTTGTGTGTCAGAAAGAATAACATTATAGCTCTGTGGCAAGAGTAGTCTGGAAGCACATGTAAGGTGCGCTGCTTTAACTGTGGGTGGGAAACAATGACATTTTATGATCCTTTTCTGCTTCCTCTAGTAAACAGTACTGTTATTAATCTATTTTAAGACGCTGAAATGAATTTTACTTGATTCTGTTTTTATTTTGACTTGGAAGCATTTGCCAAATTCAACTGAAATTTTCAATTCATCTTAACAGCTTCTTTTTGCTTATTAAACACAAGTTCAACAGTGAGAGGACGACTTCTTGCCCTTCCTGACAGAGAATCAGAGTATCATAAAACACTGAGCATATTTTAGGTGATTTTCCTTCTATAAAAATAATTTCAATTGAAATCCACATTTGCATCAACTGTCAGATCAACAGTCTGATCTCTTGTCGAGGCACTAGGCAAGATCTGGACCACCCTACCTTGGTCCACATTAGGGCAGCGCACCAGCAGCAGACCTTTGGAAAGTAAAGGCAGGCGCTGAGGACCCGCCCGTGCCTGGTGACGCTGAGCTTTGCTTCTGCTCTTGTGTGGTTCTTCACTTGAGTGCCATTGGTGGCTCTTGGTGTGCTCCTTGAGCAAGTCTTCCAATATGGTCCCACCCAACAGGAATCAGTCTGCATACTCCAGGACTGCTCCAACACTACACTCAGGCACAGCAAGTGGGGACAACCAGGAGATTCCCTTAAAAAACTCCATACGAACAAAATCACTAACAGTTGACCACTGTATTTGCTGTTGGACGAAGCCTTCCATACATGAAAGACATTTCATTAAGGTGCAGTAATTTTTTTTGTAGTCATTATGATGTCTGCCTGATGGTTCAGTTTTGCTAGTTCCATCTCTGGCAAACATAAGCTAACATGACTAAGTTATTCTAGTAGGCTACTGGAGTGACTGTTTACAAGTTAATACCTAGCAACACACATCCAGTCACCCAGAGGTAAACAGTTTTCTGCTCATTTAGAGCACACAAAGTGAGAAGTCTTGACACTCCCATGGGGACTACAGTTATTCCAAGATTATCATCTGATCTCCAAATCTTCGGAAAGTCACCATTTAATATTCTAACTCTAAATTAAATTCTAAATTCTAATTCAAACTAAATAAAACATATTTCACTTTTTAAGGGAAGAAAAAGAAGAGAAATGGATAAGACATTCACAAGATTTAATGGCATAATGGTAACTCTATTAGGATATCAAAATTAATTTCAATTTCCCTGAGGTATCTTATTTTAATTAACAAATCCATGAACCTGCTCTATTAATTAGCATACTGAAAGAATAATAAGCTTCAGATGAGCTTAATTCTAATAAAGCTTTTCATCTTCTAAAAAAAATAATAAAAGGAATTAAGAACCTCCATCCAATTTGTTTTCTACATTTAGTAGCAATGTGTAGAAATTCTACCCAATAAAGTATTAGTCATTTCTCCTAATTTGAAAATGTTTTGGTTTTGCACTTACTACATTTCAGACATTCTATCTATCAAAGGGATGTCAGTAGCTCACTAAGAAAAGCAATTCTTGCAGGATACCAGTTAACTTTATTTTTCTCATTATTTCCTACTATTAAAACCAATAACCAATAAAGATAACAGATGGACTTCTAAAAATCCTCATCCACAGCTGATTTTCCAGCAACCCGGTACAACAGCAGATACCCATTAGCATCTCAACTGGGTCAAATAAAATTCTAGAAATGTACCTAGGACATCAAACTGCACAGGTGTTTATTGCCTTGGTTTACCTGGACCATTCAGTGGTCACTGAGTGACTGCTATACCACTGGTCAACTCACACATTTTTATAGACATTCTAATTCATTAATCTGCTCAAAGCGGATCTAGAAGACGGATTCTTTTTTCCCAAGTTTGTTTTTTTGTTCCTCTCTCCTTGTATCGTAGTTCACTTATCGGTGAAGGATTACAGCAAGTTTTTCCATTTGTTTCGATTCCCAAAAGCAACACATTTGTAATTTTAATTCCTGCAGAGCACTTTGCAGATTCCTCTTTATATGAAGCAAAAGGAGAGAAAAAAAAAAAATATTAACAAACTGCCAAAGGCTGAGGTTAGCAAAGAAAGCCAAGAAGAAAAATTCTGCATAGATGAAAAAGTAGCAATGCTTGTCATTTCAGAACTACTTCTCCTGTAAAGTCAGTCTGCTTCTTCAACCTAGAACCATCTGTAAAACAAACGAAAGCAAAAGAGAACACTAAGAAGTTACATGTGCATAAGTTTTCTAATTAGTATATGTTGACAACATTTTGCTTCTATATTTCAAGCTGCCAAGTTGAATATTTTCAATGCACTGGTGAAAAACAAACCAGTTGTTATATAACAGCAAAAAGTAGCATTAATAGAATATGCAGAAAGAGTTGAGGAAGGGCAACCCTTTCATAGGGCAGCCCTTTACAGAGATTCTACTTCAATAATTTATCTTCTTGGAACAACTTTAATTGTGGAAATCTGAAACCACAGAAAACCTTTATTTCTTGCTTTATGCTTTTGAATGGGGGTTCCAGCATCTCAGGATTGAGATTTTTGCTGTAGTAGGGCTTGAAACAGATGGAACCATTAATTAGAAAAAAAAAGTGTGTCCTTAATGGGAGTTAGAAATTAATGGTTAATAACAAACTAAGTAGCATCTTAATTATCCTGTGCTTGGTAGCACTCATACTTATTGCATATCAGGTAAAATTGTAGAACTCCAAGTTGTAGATTTGTTGCAGATTTGTTCAAAGAAGATTCCCCCCACTCATTAAACACACACCCCATTTTCATGTGTTAATTATACTAGTTTACTCTAATACAGCCTAAACTGTAGATAGAGAAAAATGTAGTATACCAAAACCAGAGAATTTAATGAATTTTAGCAGCAAGAAGTGAGAATAATCAAATATTGGATGAAATTCTGCTCTCATTTACTCCAGCACAATAGTTTCTTCTGGTGACTGGTAAGTGAATGTGGCCTCTTCTTT
>VWZK01009405.1:23880-138745 GCA_013396935.1 Baryphthengus martii
TTTTTTTACAAAGAATTATAAATTTTATAGACTCCAACATTTGGTTAATGGTTACTAAATATGGCATTTACAGAGACATTAGGAAAGATGGTATTTATTTGCCATTTTATTTCCCTCACAGTAAAACGTGAAATCCATACAGCTGTACAATGAAGATGATTAGAACTGCTAGAAATGAAGGCCTCCTGGGAAAAAAAAAAATCAATAGCATAGTTTAACTACATGAACCATAATTGCATTATTAGCTCTGCTGTGCACTACCACAGGAAAGCTAATGACGTGATTCTGAAGAAGCTTTATAGATTATGGAAAACTATACAACCTCTTGCGCTCCCATTGACAACACAACTCATTTGAGATCCCTGCCATTATGGGAAGGGAAACTGCCTCATTTTTCACGAGCCTTGTGAATACGTCTTTTTATGGATTTTAAATATTAACTGTATATATGCCCATGGACCAGTAGTTTGAATAACAGCCATTTGTGTAACCTTAGCAGTGGCAGACACTACAGGCTTGGGGAAGAGTGGCTGAAAAACTACCCAGCGGAAAGGAACCTGAGGGGTGCTGGTCGATACCTGGCTGAACATGAGCCAGCAGTGTGCTCAGATGGTCAAGGCGGCCAACGGCATCCTGGCTTGTATCAGAAATGGTGTGGCCAGCAGGAGTAGGGAGGTGATTGTGCCCCTGGACTCAGCAGTGGTGAGGCCTCACCTTGAGTATGGTGTCCAGTTCTGGGCCCCTCACCACAGGAGAGACATTGAGGTGCTGGAGCAAGTTCAGAGAAGGGCAACCAAGCTGGTGAAGAATCTGGAGAGCAAGTGTTATGAGGAGCGGCTGAGGGAATTGGGATTGTGTAGTTTGGAGAAGAGGAGGCTGAGGAGAGACCTTGTCGCTCTCTACAGCTACCTGAAAAGAGGTTGTAGTGAGGTGGGTGCAGCCTCTTCTCTCAAGTAAATAATGACAGGACTAGAGGAAATGGCCTGAAGTTGCACCACGGGAGGTTTAGATTTGATATTAGGAAGAATTGCTTTACTATAAGTCAGGTGCTGGAACAGGCTGCCCAGGAAGGCAGTGGGGTCACTATCCCTGGAGATATTAAAAAAACATGTAGATAAGGCACTTCAGGACATGCTCTAGTAGGATAGTTTGGTGTTTTCAGTGTTTTGTGGAGTGGTTCCATTCTGGGTTTTTTGTGTTTGATTTTTATTTTTTTTTCTGGGTTGACAATTGGATGTGGTGATCTTAGAGGGCTTTTCCAACCATGACAACTCTGTGATTCTGTGAAACTCAGTAATGAATTATGTTTTCAGTTCCAGTCCAACAAATAAATGACTGTTGCAGAAGGAGAGAGGAAAAGGGGATGCTCCTCACTCCAGACCTGTGCTGGCTGTATCTGACATATAGCAAGAGGATTATTATCATAAGCTGTCAGTGAAATGATCTGGGTTTTTTTTTTTCAGAATTTTAAGTGTACTTACTGCTAAATCAATCTGCCTACAGTTTACTAGCAGGATTCCAGCTTAAAAGCAGAAGACCAAAATAATTTTCATTACATTCTGACAACATGCAATAGTTATTCCCAGTGAGTCACTCCCACTTTCTCCCTGTATTTTCCCTTCCCACCCAGTCTCCAGATTGCAAAGATGTAAACAGATGAAAATCACAACTTTTTCACAAGTTACTGAAATACAAGAAATGCATAATCAAGATTATTAAGCCTTGCAACACAAAACGATCCAAGACACAACCCTACAACGTTAGGCCAGGGCGACATCTCACACCCTCCATCACACTACACACAAGACAACTTACTTGACACACAGACGTTTGCTCTTTGGCTCCTTGGCAGCCTGCAACAGCCAACATACATTTTTTCTTATTTTGTATGTGCACTCATAAGCACCTCTGGATCTGCACTGATTGCTGCCAGTTCACCACGACACAAGGATCAGTGACTTCTTTTTCTTCAGAAAAGTTTAAGCGTAAGTTTGTGGGCTCCATGGGAACTGAAAGAGAATCAACTCAAGGTGCTTCTCCATTTACAGCTCAAAGGTGAGCGTAGTTACTTTCATCCCTTTTAGGTCTTGGATCAGTCCACCATGCTGCAACCCTGGGTACTGCCTTCGCGGTTCC
Organism: Baryphthengus martii; assembly: GCA_013396935.1. Classification (NCBI taxonomy): domain Eukaryota; kingdom Metazoa; phylum Chordata; class Aves; order Coraciiformes; family Momotidae; genus Baryphthengus; species Baryphthengus martii. The sequence continues at coordinate 26,017 of VWZK01009405.1, forward strand.
TACGCGGGTTCAGAGCAGGGCAGTCTAGCTTGTCAGTGCTTTAAGATCGCAGTGCTTGGTAAGTGGGCAGGTTTGCTCCCTCTCTCAGGTATAGTAGAGCTTCTGCCCTCATTGGCACCATAACAAAACTGAAAGTACAAGCGGAGAAACTTGCCTTTAAACTGGATGTGGGGAAGCAGAATAAAAAAAAATCTGAATAGATAAACGAGCACTAATTTACCAGCAAAATGTCCTATCAATATTAACACATTATCTTCTGTATAACTTACTGCTGGGGTGAGTCACCACTCTGCAAGCCTAGTACCTGATGCCTGCTTCTGCTTGAAAGGGTTACCTTACTGAAGGAAGCACTGACTTGAGAAATGAAATCCTGTTAAGAAGAGAATCTCTAAACAGATATACAATTGTCGTATACACAAGGTATGGTAGCTAAAAGTCTTATTTGCAGAGGTTATTGGAAAACAGTGTTGTATGAATGTCTAACTTTTTTTAACTGGGTCCTGAGGAAACGAGCGTGTCTCCAGGCTTATTATAGTTTCTACTGTCAGATTCTGCTGCTTTTACTTATGTGTGGTAAAATGTTGCCCTCAAGTGGCCATTTATTCAATTACAGAGCATCCTCTCCTCTGGGGCAGACTGCTTGTCTTTCCTTAGGTGGTGACTTCCTACACTAAACTGTCTGGTATGTAAATGTATTAACTCAGCTGCTACGAGTTCCGCAGTTACGTTACTCAAACCCACTTTTGATCCCAATTGCTTTGAATCTCCAAAAAGAAGGAGGAGATTTAGAGCATCTAACTTAGAAGCATCTGACCTCTTTATTAAGAAAAATCCAGTCAGAATTTTTTTGTGTAGCTGAAGAGCATAACTTGTAGTTTTAATTCTACTAAGAGGAAGTACGTAGAGAAGCGTTCCTCTTAATGCTGTTGTACATACTCCTTTACAAACCATAGGGGGCATTATGTTACCATGGTTTGTTCTTCTAATTTATCAATTTAGAATTATGCTCTGCTATTGTCATATCTATCAAGCTCTCAAAAGCTCTGTATTTTTACACCAACTCAAGAAATAAAAGCAGAAAACTATGTTCTACATATTCTTCTGTTTCAAAAGTCCTTTTTAGGACATCCAAAACATGGGATATTCACCCTTTCTTATCATCAGTAATTTATAGCCATTTACATACTCTGAAACGTGCAAATTAATCTGTAAAGTGCCAACTGTCTGCTATTGAGTGAATGTACAAAGAAAGCAAGAGACTAACCTTTGGGAAGAAATGAAAAAGTATAATATAACTTTGGAGTCCTGGGCTTGGCACAGCATGAGGACGTTCCCTCACTGTGGGCTTGAAAAGAAATGCATGCACAGGGACGATGGGAGCGGGCAGCATGGCTCTGGTTCGCCTGTGCCTTTGCACGGCACATCAGGCACACGCAGCAGAACCTGTAATCTGCAATATCCAGCCAAATTACTTTGGCTTTGTCATCAAGTCTCATCCGGTCTCCTGTGCCCTTGCAACGTTGCTTGCAAATACCCACCGCACAGCCAGCAAAAGCCCTAGGGACTGACACGGGGGTTGTGCCCTGGGTGCCACCACACAGGAGCCTTTGGGCAGAGTCACACATTTTTTTCTGTAAGTGGAGTGATGTAAAGCTTTATCTACCGCTGTTCACCTCTCGTATGACTCCATAACCACCAACATGAGCACAGGTTTGTAAAATGGTGTTTTCCATAAACCATTCCAGGTCTGCACTCCAGTTCCCTAGTACAGCTCATGCAGCCGGGTGCTGGGTGGCTCTGGAGGGAGGGTTAACATGCTAATCATTACAGCTGCTTTCCAAGTGTAATTTTCTGCAGAAAGAAGGTTTGAAGATCTTGTAAACAGCAGAATTAAAGGTAATTTCAAAATTGGCTCACAATTTTTGTTTACAGGAATTATCTTTAAGGCAGAAAGAAGGAAGCCTTTGAAACGTAAAAATCACTGTGACTTAGCCAAATTTAGGTAAAAAAAACAGGTACTAATTAGCCACCTTGGTGTCGAACCTATTTTAAACTTCAGTCTAACGGGAAATGGTTAACTGAAAAACAGATCCTCATCTTATGTAATTGGCTTTCTATATTTCTTAACCTAAGGAAAAACTAATATGGACAAATCTTGTAGACTGCTTTAACAGTAAATATTTAGACCACTCCAAAATGAATACCGCTTCTAGAGGATGAGATTTGATACCCTGTATGGTATCAAGAGATGACCACAATTTCTTGTTCAAATAAAGATTTGCAGAAAAAAAAATATAGGAGAAACGGACAAAATCCAAAGTAGGAAATTGTAAAATGACAACGGAGACTTGGGTTCTGCAATGGAAAAAAATGAAATAGCAGCCATTTTTATTAAGAGCCTTAAGGAAAATTCAAGTTTTTAGTATTCATAAACTCACTGCTAAATATAGAGTGGCATTCTGAAGAGAGGGAAAGGAAAATATAATAAGAAAGGTAGAAACACTTTGTAGCACAGTATGCTTTTCTGAACAACTTCAAGGACCAAATAACCCTTTGCTACTAAGATGGTTCCCCAGCTGAGAACAGCACTCTATTTAAATTTTGAAAAATTTGCTTTGATTCATGTGATTCAGTTTCTCTCCTATTCCTGTTAGGACAAAGATCCCTCAAATGCAGAAAGGATGCACTGATACTTCTTGGTCTGTCTCTCATGTCACACTTCAGTTTGCAAAAAGCTTCTGCTGAAGAAAATAAAGCCACCTGCATCTTTTTAACAGCGAGCATGGCCTGATATCTCTAATGAAGGTATGGTGTGACCGCTTACTGACAGGAATCCCCATGGTTTTTGCTACCCCACAATAGAAAAACCTAATAACAGTAAAAAGAAAACAGGAGAAGACAACCACTGGTGTAGGAAGAATGCCAGCTTCAGGAGCATCAGGAAAGTGCTGGTTTTATTGCACGGAGACATAAGTGATTGGGCGAGGAAAGAGTTCAGTGCTCTTGACACTTACAAAAACATTATCAAGAGAAAGAAAGGGAGACGGGGCCATCTAATTGTATAATATCAGAAGAACACTTGCATAATTACAGAGCTACAGTGACAGCTGCTTACAGTGTCCGCTATCACGCGCTGCAGGTGGTAATTTATCCATAGGTTTCCCATTCATCTGAAAGGAAAACGGCAGGGGGCGGCCTCTTGGCATCCCACACAACGGCAGACACTTTGAGCAACTACTGTGGGATAGGTCCCCATTTCAGTTTTGGGGAAAGGATATGCAGGCGGCTATTGCCAAGTGCCCATTTTGGGGCTGTGTTCTTTCCTGTCAGAGATGTCACAGGACAAATAGGAAATGAGCAGGAAATGCAAATAAAGTTCCTAGGACTGTTTGTTACAGACCTGATCTCTGGAAATTTCCCTGAAGGTGTATTTTCTATTGAGTTCGTTTTACAGAAGATGGATGTGTCATTTAAAATTCAGGACTCAAATACCAGCAAGCGCGAGGACAACTGTTGGTAGTTTGAAATAATAATATATATCTATAAAAGCCTTCTTTGTTATTTTATTTATACCTCAATTATGTCGCTTCCAAAAACACACTTTAGTAAGAAGGGCATATCTCAGTGCATATCCTTTCACCTCCTTCATGCATACGAGTATACAAAATTCACCTCAGGGTCAGAAATCAAATGGTTATTATAGCTTCAGAAGGAACATCACACATGCAGTGCTCTGTGGTGTCTCACAATGCAGTCTCTTCATCTCTTCAGTTACCATCCACTCTTTATTAATAAGCAGGGAGCTCAAAACAGAGCAAAGCTTTAATCCTATACTTCTTTTGAGCAGGGTGGTGCACTATGCTCACTTGCCTACAGCCTTCTCTTAGTGCTGTCCACATATATACTTATAGCCACTATTTGCTTTATTTTTATTTCCATTTGAGAGTAAATGTTGCCACGTTTTCCATTAGTGTATTTTAATCACTTTTTGAACGATGCTATCACAGACATATTTTCTTGGTCTTACCATGCTTGGTGAGCTGCCAGAGCTTCCATCAATAACAAAAGCCAGCTGCAGCCATGTCTGTTATTCCTAATGCTGTTAGGAAAAGCTGGTAGACTCTGCCACTTTTGCAGCTGGGTGGCATTTATGAGGTGTGTTTCGTGTTCTGACAGCACTAACTTGCATCATAAAAAAGCAAAAAACTATAATTTTAATTTTAGTAATTATAGGTATCTTTCTTGGCACGGTGTATTATATTAAGTTCATGAACTTTGATACATTTGAACATATCATTGTGATCATCCCAATTCGTTACAAAATGTATGTCTCATTTACATGGATTCCTGGTTTATTTTGTTGGGTATGGGGAATATGCATTCTCTGCAATCAGTTCAACTTTCTTTTCTTCCACACACAAGTTACTACTTCTGAGAGACAGGTTGAAGTGATTGATGAAACAAAACAAGCGTTAAAACAATAGATGCATACTCTAAATTTGTGCTGTATTCAAAACTGGACTGCTACATGTGAAGAAACTATAAAATAAGATTTTGAAAAGCTGTGCCTTTTGTTTAGCCTTTTACTTATGTATTTGTCAGAGGGAAGGTGAGGCAGCTTTGCCTACCATCTACTACTCTCCTCTGAAGCTTTTCTCTCTAGCAGACCCCATGCAGGAGGGATTCCACCTTGCTGCTTTTCATTCTTTTTTTCCTTGCCTCCCTTCCCCTTAAAGATCAACTTGAATTAAAAAGAAAATAATCACAGCTGGTTTCCAGTTAAAATTAGCTTGAAGGAAAAAGGAGCATCTCAAAGAAAAAACACTATGGAAAAGTCACTTTTCCCTACAGTCCTACTTTTCTGATAGTTGACTAAAGAATTCTCCCATCTCTACTCCCTTCTCATTTTACTTGCCATGCCATATATCTGACACGTTATTTCTGAACCAGAATACACTTGTGCATTTTTGTGTAACGTATCTGAGACTGCCATAGACCTCTTTAGATGTCTCTAAGGCCATTTCAGAGACAGAAGCAGTGTTCTTTCTCCATCTGTTGCTCTTCCATGAAGTTGTCAACCAGGCCACCTAGAAACTCTTTTGCCTTATGTCTCGTGTTTACTTCACACATTTCTCTCTTTTTTATGAAGCCAGGAAGTAGCAAAAGATTTACAGCTTTCGTAATTTCTATAAACACTTACAGAAATTTAGAAAACTTATTTAGAAGACATAACTATGTTGTAGCTTGCAGCTTCAAGGGAAAATTTTTTTAGCATATGTGTGCAAAATATGAAAACCTCAGGTAATTTCAAGGTTTCTTTCATCAGGAAGCTTGACTCAAGTCTGTTGTGTCACAGAATTGGCAAGCAGCTGTAGCCATCACGTCCATGTCCTCCTCTTCCTTAAATTTGTGAAGATGAGTGAAACATACAGGTCATGGAGACAATATGAATATACTCAGTAGCTCACGTTAACTAAAGCTGACAACTGTAATTCAGCCAATGATGTATTTTTTTCCTAAAACCAAGGATATTTTTTCTAGTTTTGTCAACTCTTCCATAGACATTAAACATTCACATTGTTGCTTTTTTTCCTAAAAACACAAAAAGTAAAAGGTACTTTCTTCTGACTTGCACATGCCCATTTTATACCTATTTCTCCTCAGCAGCCATTAATACATGAAAGAATGGACAATTACAATTAAAAGCATCAAAATCCCCATTATGGTATGGATCACATCACATCCTCCTGTTCTAAGGATGAACAAACTGCAAAACCCAGAAGCATTAAGTGACCTCGAGCTCTTATCACAGCTCCCAAGTCACATGAAAGCTGAAAAAATTGTCATGTAATGGGAGAAAAATACCTTCTCTGGGAGAAAGAAGCACAGCCTGTAATACTGTAGTTTTGAAGAGAGTACATATCTGTGCCTATGCAGGAGGTATTTCAGGGGATCCAAGTATTGATGCAGGAAGTAAGTGCCTTACAGAGCCTGTCATACTACAGCTAAAAGCATAGTTAGGATTGCTATTATCAGTAGAATTAGATGCATGTATGGCATCTTGGACTTTAAATCCTTTTTTCCCCACTAATCATTCCTGGTACATTTTTTGCCTGGAAATACAAGTGATAATTAAGTCTGTTTATTGTTCTTTTTCCAAACAACTGCTTCCACACCAGAGCTGTAGGTTTCTGTAATAATCTAGCCAAGAGAGAGGGAACAGGGATTACAGAAGCAGCAAGTATTTTGTTTTACATGTAGAAGCCATGATATTCTAAAAATACCGGTCACGAATAAAGACAAGGCCAACATCAGAGCTGCTGCAGCAATACCTAAACTTCAGTGGCTGTCAAGTGCTCCGTCATCCTGAAGGTGGCTCAAACAGTATCGCAGGGCAAAGATTTCAGCACATCTTGACTTCTGCTAATCTTACCAGTGAGGCAGCATCAACTTCTGCATTCACAAAAATCACTTATCTATCTGCACACCCTTGCCCCCTTTGCAAGTTCTGTGCAATAAACAGAAGATGAGAATACTGCTTGGTTATAAGGGAGTGGGTGGATAAGAGTGAAAAAAAAATTAAATGGATGATGTGAGTAATTAAAACCACTTTTCTATCTACCGAAGGAACAGAAACCACAAAGATGAAAGTGAGGTCGCTTGTTTTATGAGTTGCCTGGCCAATCAATACCATCCGTCAACAGCAACTGTATAAACACATTCCCTCAGCAAAGCCTTTGTAGAGCCACCTGCACCCTGATCCAGAGTGAACCTCAGTGACATTTTAAACATTCTCACGAGAAGGTTTCTTCATTCAGTGAATACAACATACTGCATGGCTGAGTAAATTACTGGAACACGTGCAGTGGTAGTTTAGGATTTTCCAGCAGTGGTTTAAGTTGGGGGGGGCTTTTACCAATACTATGTTTTAACATTTGAAACCCCTATATTCATTTTCATCCATGTTCCAAACAGATTTCTCTAAACTTTTGCTTTCTTTGGCAGTTTGAGTCACCACAGGCTAATTCTCCAACCACTGTAAACCAGTTTAGCTGCACTGAACTCAATGGAGAGAGGTGAATTCAATCTACCTTAGGATTTAAGCTATTGTATTTTAAAGGTTAAAAAAAATCCTACCCAAAAACATCTTGAGCAGTTATTTATTATTGAGCTATCAGGTTTATTTATTTTTTTGCAATGTTTGACAGAGTCATAGGAATGAATTGTCATTGAAGTAAGCAGGGGGTTATACACACAATTCTTATTAACGGTAGTATTTTTCTTGGGATTTTGCAATGCCAATGCCATCTAATCAGTCCCAGCTTTCGTGCTTCTGCATGCACAAAGCAGAAGGGATAGGACTTAAGGAAGGTGAAGTGAAATTATTATGCAAAAAAAAAAAACCCCAGTCTGATTTCATCGCTGAGCTTCCCAATCCCCAAGTAATGTGAACCACAATACTTAACATTTCACACAGAATCCAATCCCATCTGCTCTCAGTCTCCAGGTTTGCCCTATGGAGTTTTTACTTAAATATAAAGATCGCCTTTAATATAAAAGTCTATCTTGAAAATCTATTTAAAGGGTCATATTTATATTAAAGTTAAACTTTCACCAAAGGAAAGTTTATTTATTAAAGATTCAATTTAGTTTTCTCTGTAGGCCTGAAATCAGCAGGCCATTTTCTATTTCTCTAATGACAGAAAAACAATAACCTACAACTGCTTGACGCATGTGGATAAAAGGGAAAAAATATGACATTGCGTCATAGTTTCCTTGTCCTATTTTTCCAAAACACTTTAATTTTGCAGCTCCATTGTCACATTATGTAGCAATTGTCCGGAGTCAGAGTAACACAGTGCATGAAGGAAGAAAACACAGTAAAGTAGTTGCAGGAGTGATACAAGAAGTATTTTCTGTTAATCTTCTTATTTTCCTTCTCTGTCTAATCATGCACGTGAATACTGTGGATTCACTAACATTTAACTTTTTCTTCCTACACAGTATTGGCAGATTTATCACCAAAACTTTCACAATTGGCATATGCACTTGATTCTCTGTTACTAAATGGCATTGTCATTCATTGCTGGTTTGCCATATACTTGATCTTTAAAGTCAGTGACATTACAATACCAACGGTGATACTGGACATAGAAGGGGCAGAAATCCAAGAAGAGAACATAGGCAGACAGCATTCATTAGTAATTCTTCTTTTTGCCGTCAAAGCCAGGAGAAGGAAAAACCAAGCAGAACCAAACTGTGAAAGCATCAATTCAGAATCAATTTTGGCAAAGGAAAAGTCCAATTTTTTTAACCTACTCTGAAAGTGAAATAAGCAACAAAATATAGCTTCAAAGATCTGTAGATGAGATCCATTGGTACAATAGAAACGGGTGTGGTTGCACAAAACAGTCAAAATATTTGATAAAATATCTTTTGCCTCCTTAAAAGGTGTAGTTTTAATGAAATTGAAATATTTCAAACAAATGCTTCACAAAGCACAATACAGTGCATCCCATAAATCTCCATGGGAAATATTAAAGGAGGAAAAGGGGTGAAACATGAAGAGAATGTCAGAAAACTTGTTTTTCTAGCAAATGTCAAAAGAATTCATTGCCAATATAGCGAGATTAACAGGCTCCACACTAACTGGTTAAGCAACTCCATGTGCCTTGCCTACACAAAACTTCCAGTGCAGTAACCAAATAATAATTCATTGGTAGATGTGTCAAACAAATCAAAGCAAAACAAAACATCTTATAGGCAGAACATGCAAAATCTTCTCATAATTCAATAATTGCCTTTCTCAGTGCACTTCCCCAAAAGAGAAAAGCATGATTGGAAGCAGTAGCTAAGCAAATACGTCAAATTCTACCTTCTTTTTGACCTTAACACAACATAACACATTTTTTTAAGACCGTTTGCTTACTCAAAAGTTGTGGAGAAAGCTTATTCAAGCCTAAAACAACTTTCTAGCTTGGGAATCTTTGCTCCTACGGGCATCTTTTGGCATTGGACTGTTCATCTGTGCAAAGCACACACCAGCACATGCATAGGACCTGGATTATTTTGATGTCAGGTTAGATGGCATAAGCATCTCTGGCTTGAAGGGAGTGTTTTCCTGAAAAAGCAATTGTTAACTTTCCACTGTATAGCTGAGAATAGCATTCAAAGTCTAAATGTTCTTCTAATAAAATAAAATGAAGATCAGGAAAGAAATCACTAAAAGATATTGTTAAACCAGAACGAAGACAAAGATACTGCTGCCGAGATCACAAATACCACACAACACAAAACCACGTCTTAATCGATCATGTCCCACTGCAGTATAAAATTGTTTTGAAAATGCACCTTTTTCTGTCACCCTGTCTGACAAGTTTTATATATTTTATTTTTATGCAAGTGAATGGCAGTTTATTGTGTACCAGGGGATGAAGTGTTAATCATCATCTGCTCCCAGCTGTTTGGCCTGTCATAATTTTGCAAAAAGACTGACAGAAGTTACAACCAACCAGTCTGTCAACACCCACCTGGTGGTGGCTACTCAGTCCACTTTAACAAAGGTCTTCTGAAAAATCCTTTGGAAATTTTCATTTTAAATGTACAATTTTGATAACATCTGCAGATTGCTAGATAGGAGCAGACTAAACAAACCGTGTATTTCTTTTTTGTAGCAGTCATACTTCTGTCTCAGCAGGTGTTTTCTAGGAAAAAAAAGACTTCCAATCTGAAAGCCCATTTTGGTCAGCAAGAATCAATCTCTAAAACATGCAGCAATTTGTTATATCAATATCTTAACATAGCGAATCCCTTGCAACACATTAGAATTAAATCCAGTTCTGTCAAGTAAATAGAAGGCAGAAATAATAGTTGAAAGTCAAATGTTAAAAAATCCCACAGATTTGGACAATGTGTTGTCATTCATTTCTCTCTTCTCTGTCATACTGACTGCTTCATTTTACCTTGAGGCTTGTGGAAAAACCCAGATAAAGACAGTTGCTACCAACTCTGACACACAAATAACCCTACATTTTATTAGTCATTTTCTACCACACAGCCCCATAGTAGTTGCACACTGAGTTAGTAAAAAAAAAAAGTTACATGGAAATGATTTCTGAGTGTTTGCCAAGCACAAGGTACAGATGATTACAGAGAAGATTAACAGATGTTGGTATTGACAGTTGGTTGCTACCCCCATGCCCAAGAAGAGCTGAGTTTCTTTCCAAGCAGCTGCACTTTATTCTTATTCACACGGAAACAACATAGAGTCCCTGGAACCAGTCTGAAAGCAAAATCCTGACGTGAATGATCCTGGTGAAAAAACTATATTGGGGGAGGGAAATAAAAACAATCCAAACGTGACAGGTGCGCATCAGCTTGAGACAAACCCTGCCTCCTGGGTGACAGATAGGTTGTGACAAGGCGCAACACGCCTGACAGACCCTACCTGAAGGAAACAGCATTACCCGTTACCTTCACATGGTGTGTTTCTGAGACCTAGCAACAGTTAATATCACTCAGGTGTTGCAGCTATAACATTTTTATGTGAATTAAATAGATACATTGCATCAAAGGCATTTGTATAAATGGAATAAGGAAAAGAAAGATACTGGTTTGCTGCCTGCTGTTCTTTATATGCAAATCTTAGTATATTACATGGCAACATACTTGCTTTCCACAGCCACATAAATGTTTTACTCTTTTATGAGATGTTTGCAATAAATGTGATTGATGATGATTTTTTTTTCATAATTGCCTATTAGAAATACACTATTTTGGTGACAAATCCTTAAGGGATATCTCAGTTTCAAAAATGAAGAGAATGAGAGGTACCTGTACCAGGAACTGGGAGGTGCTGCTAATAAATGTATAAATGTCAAAATGTATATTCAATCTGCTAGTTAATTTTACTCATACATTTCTTTAAGCTTGTTAGCATCCTTTCCAGGTTTACTGAGTTTTGCATTTCAATCAGATACAAAGATGTATAAAAATACTGCTACTGTACCTTAGGGCAGGCAAATAGCTTTAAGCTACACACACAAATAGTCACAAGGGTGAATAGCTATAATTATATTGGAGTGCATCCAAGAAATCAGCTATTCTGTTTCTATGTCTTGCCTCTCTGAATTTATGTGCACTTCAAGCAAACATACTGTAAACGGATTTCAATACTAAAACTGTTGACCTTAGTATTACAGCTTATTGACTATTTTCCATACAATTGCTGTTGCACTGGAAAAGATGCAAATGTCTGGATCAAAATTTATAGCAGAAAATTCCTGGATAATAATTTTGCATATCACTAATAGTCACTTTAAAATGCAAGAACATCAAAGATCTTTAGCATAAAGCCAGATTCTGTCCTGAGAAATTCTGAAATTGGTAGAGATGTACAAACAGAAAGAAACCAACTCTATTATTTTGATATAAATAGTCATTTTGAAATGCTAGGTATTGACAGGATTCTTCGAGCACAAGCCACATCAGAGGGTGGAGACAGCTGCACGAATGCTCTAAAGGTCATACGTAGATTTGCTCTCATTAGCAGCCCTTGTAATTTATTTGTCAGAGGTTTAGCTCCATTGTTGACATCAGACCTCTCCATATGTATTAAGGAAGTGGCAGGAAAGGAGGACTGTATCTGTAACCATGAAGAATATGAATTACATTCCAGGAGGACATGCAACTATCTCTCTTATTTTTACCTTGTTTCCATGCAAAGGCAAACTCATGTTTTCGTGCTGCTACTGAACTATGTTCTGTACCTGCTCCCACTCACGGTTTTGCTTTGGCTTTTGTTGGGACTTAGTGTTTTGTTTTTTCCGATATTAAGACACAAACAATGGGAATTCTTTTAGTACCACTTTGAGTTCTAGCAAAATTGCTAGGAATGCATTATTGTTGATGAAAATGCATCATCCACTCATTGGATCGTATCAGTAACATATCAAGAAAATATAATATTCAATAAATATGCAAATAATCATGTAGGACAGAGAAACCTTCTGCAACATTAAACGACAAGAAAGTAATTCGGGATCATTTATCAAACTTTTCAAATACATATATGGTTCAATTAACTCTTTCTAGTTAAATTAGAGCAAAGAAAAACAGCAATTGCAAGATAGTAAATGAATGGAACCAAACCTAGGACTTTTGCATCTGTGAATTATTAGTCACAGATTTCCATAACAATACATTTTTTTCTTCTAGGTTAATTCAATTAAGAGGAAATTTGTCCATTTTTTTTCCAAATAAATTAGATTTAACATATTAACTTGGGAAGACATCAGAGGAAATTTACTGGGTTCATTAGGCTTAGGAAATTAAGTTACAGAAAATTGTGCTTCCTTGTAATAGATTTAAGCAGTAATATTTAGCAGTCTGCCAAAGATACACATTTCTCCTACAGATAGATATCTTATGACCTGAAAGAGCCACTACTACTTCACAGCACTTGCAGTCACGATTTTGTGAAGGAAAGACTGCTCCCTACTTGTGAGAGCTTCTAAAACATCTAGAGGACTCAACAGAATGGCAGATAAATGAACCTCTTGCCCATCATCTGGGGTAATGGTAAGTGGGAATACTCTGAATAACCAAAAAACTTGGGTAAAATACCAAAGAGCATAGCAGCAAGATACTCAAGTCTGCGTGAGTGGGTGCATTAGCCCTCTCTCAGCTGGGCTCATCCTCAGCGCCAGCTTCTGAATCCCAAGGCACCTGGCACCTGCCCTCCATGCTCTCCAGTGGCCAGGTCAGAGGGGGACAGCCAGCTTAACACACTCAGCACCCAGCCCAGGCTCAGTGGGGCTTCTCTAAATTCATCCGCAAGATTAATCCACAACCCAGACAAAACTGCCATGATGAACAACAGTATTGCATCGAGATAGAGAGGTGCAAATCCACGGCCTGGGAGGCTTGGGATGTGTTCTGGTAGGCTGCAGTTGTGACCAGGAAATGCAAGGTAACTTAAATATACAACATTTCACATAACTGCTCCTAGAATGCTACCTTTAAGCATCTTCTAGTAACAAGTTAAGCAAGGTGTCCCCTATGTAACTCTCTTCACTTCTTTCCCCATGTAGAGTAGGACATCAAGCAGAACTATTTTGTAGAAACTCATTTGTGAATGTTATCTCCTAATGAAAAATAACATCAAAAGAAATAGGAACAGGTAGGAAGTAATTTTCTTGTCTTGTAAGGAGGTTCAAGACCAAACTCTTTTCCAAACTAGGCAAAGGAGCAACTCCTATGATCCTATGGGTTTATTCAAGATAGTGACAGCCAAGAGCAATTCCTAATCTGAATTAGGCCATGAAGCTCAGTATCCTAGGGGAGAGAAAAGGGTTACAACCATTTCTGACAGCTCAGAGGGCACAATAAGAGAGACATTAAGAACTCTCAATGTAATCCCCAACCTGAATAGGAAGAGAAAAATTTGAGCATTTGAGCTACTGCATCCTTCTCCTGAGCAGGATGACAAAAACACCTGGATAGTGACCTTTTGGAAAAGAGTTGTCAACTCTCATTAAATTCCATTCTAGAGGTACAAAGATCTTCCAGCAAGTATTGGTGTGACTGTATCATATTCCTACAAATATTTGATGTTTTAAAGCTCACCCCCGCACAAAATTTAGGAAAGGCATTAAAAATTCTGAAATAGAAATGACTTACACATGAAGCAGAAACTGGAAAGGTTTGTCATGATCATCCTTAATTCTAGCAGGAAGGATATTGCTCAATATCAGTTCCTTCCTATCAAAGTGATTTGTTCTATCTATATAAAGATTAAATTGAGTAAGAGAACAAAGTGGCATCCTCCTCCTGATGTGACATGCATAGTTAAATGAAATTTAGTCTGGTTTCTGTAGCTAAATTTGGCCAAAATATCACAAATTAAGAATTTCTACTGGCACCAAAGCACCAAGCGGGACAAAATTAGTTTCCTAATCTAAATTCTTTGACAAATCGGGATCATATAGTCACTAAAGGTCTGCCCAGAAATCTCCAGGCAGACTTCACAGAACATCCTCAGTCTTTACTGCCTGTGTTCATATCTCTGACCTAGTGCTGGCATTGGACATATCTGTGTTCTGAGGAAAAAAAAAAAAAAATAAATCAGCTCCTAGTAACTGAAGAGCTTTATAGCAGGCCTTGCCTGTGGCCCTTGAAAAACATCTTATAGCAAGGCTGCTCTGGAGTACTATTGCAGAAACCTATTTTCAGCAAAACAGACGTGCACCAAGTGATGTCCACTGTACTTGGGTCACTGTTGGAGGAGAGACTCGAGGTTTACATTCCTCTCTTCCAGGGGTATATCACTGTAACTGGAGTTGTAACTATTTCTCTATGTCTTCCTTTCTTCAGACAAATTGTCTTTTGCCTCTTATTGCTCTCCCAGTTAGCGAGCAGATAATTTGATTTGCAGAAGAACGCACAGAGGACTCCTAAAGCGGCTTATTTCAAACTACTAGCAATATCAAAATAACACTCCAATGGGCAACCTCAGCTCCCAGAAGAGTTTTTTTAAGCATGATCCTGCAAGTATCAAACAAATAGCACTTCATCAGATGGCATTTCTGCTTCATACGATGGCATTTAAAGAAGCGGTGCAAGCCATGGGTTTAAAATTCTTTATTTGGTAATAACAAATAATAATTTGATGATTGGAACATTCTGATAGGTCATACTAGCAGAACTGCTAAACAGATAGAACAGTAAAAAATGTTGTAGGTGATAGCTCTTTTTTCCTCCTCTACCTCAGCACTATTTCTAAACATTGTGTTTGTATTTTCAGTCCTGTTCTCTTCACTGCCTTCGAGCATAGGCTGCCACATGTATTCCCTGAAATACTTGGTGATACCTAGTAGTGCCCACTTAAGGAGATGGAAAGAAATGGGTGGGGTTCTCTGTCTTTCTCTCAAATTCTGGAATTGAGAACCAATGTTCAAGTAGAATACAATAAGAGGCTGTGTGATTATCTCTGGTGATTTTAGGCTCAATGCAATCATATTCCAAAAATGTGGATTTTTTTTGTTTGTTTGTTTATAGATCGACTGTATGGTTAGGATGCACAGGGCTGGGAACAGTCGTAGTTAAAAGTACTTCACCCATTCAGTAAAAAAAAAAAAGGCATTTTAAATTGATAAACTTGCTAAAGCAAGTGAAACATGAGAATGGGATCTTCTAGGACGATAGCCAGCTAAGACAGTAGAACTGGACACCAAACTCTGTGAGGTTTTGCTATCCTTCTGCTATATTTATCTAAAAAGGTTCCAAAAAGTTGAGATAACACAAGCTGCTTAGCATCAAGGACTATCCTACTAGAATATCCTAGGATATTTAACTCTCCTAGTGCAAGGATAGCCAAAGTGGATCTTCCTTCTCTGCTGCTGCTGCTAATTTCATGCACTTTTTGCTCCGTGATCCACTTCCTCTGTTGAAAATGACACAAGTCTAAAACAAGTACCTGGACCACGTACAAGCACCATAAAGTTTTGTATAATTCCTAAGTGCCTTGTGCTTGGATACCAAATAACTGACAAAGAGGAGCACAAAAAAAGAGAAAGGAAACCAGCATGAGGTAGCATTTTTACAGCTGGGCCATATTTTGGAGCTGGGCAAGTAGAAACTATTAAATTGGAAGACTGCCCAACTAAATTATGCTGGGCATTTAATTGGCTATTTGACTGGTATTTCCCTTCTTATCTACTGCAAAGGGAATAAGTTACTTTCTGCTTCTCTGATGCCAGCTGAGATAACTTTTCTGTACTTTGCTTGAGGTACCTGGCAAAGGGGTCTGCTATTTTTCAACTAAAAACTCATGAGGAGTATGCTAACGAGTGCTGGTTCTATCCCTGAATTTTGTGAAAGGCTTGCTTGAAACATCAACCATAGCCCATATAAAATAGAGGCTTTT
Organism: Baryphthengus martii; assembly: GCA_013396935.1. NCBI lineage: Eukaryota > Metazoa > Chordata > Aves > Coraciiformes > Momotidae > Baryphthengus > Baryphthengus martii. Next base: position 41,942 of record VWZK01009405.1, read on the forward strand.
CAGCACTAACTCCTGAGCTTGTACAGCTGGAGCTTTGACCCTAGCAGAGCAGATGGTATAGATGGCTTAGCATATATTTTCAGGATCCGTGAAAATAAAAAGCACACTATCATGCAAGCTTCTTTATTATTACTCCTTATAGCATTGATGGTTGGTTAGGAAGAAAAACAATACCTGAAGATTCAAATTTTCTAGATACTTTAGGCATATCCTAGGATATATATATATTACAGTCTACAAAACCATTCTTCACATTTGATGAATATACTTAACAAGTGACCATCTGGAAATTATCAAAACTCACAGGAACTAGAAAATATATACACAGTGTGGTTTCACTATTCCCCATGCTCCTCTATCACCTCCCGTATTTAGAAAGACAGAAACGCTCATTTATTTATCTTTAAAATACTTGAGCAGAAGACTAAGCTCTTAGAGCGTATGACTAGAATAAGAATATAATGAACCAAAGCAGACAATACTGCTTTTCTGTTCTTGCTCGTTCCCTCCCTGCTTGCCAGTACCATGTCCCTATTATATAAACAAATGCCACCATCCCCATGCTCTAAGGTACAGGCTGTCTCACAAGATACTGTCATCCCTGGTGAGCTCAATTTGACAGTTTGCCCATGCAACTCAAATAATCTGTGGCCTAATGAAGGCTTTGCTTTTTCTCTCTCTAATTATCACCTCTCTATTGACATTCATTGGGAGGCCCAATTCAACCTCCCCACTCCAGTGCTGTGCTAAACGTTTTCTTTTTTTTTTTTTTTTCCCCAAGTGCATAAAATACCTGGTATTATTGCAAAGCATCAGCTAAAACAGTGAAAAGTATTATTTCAGTTTGGGGCTGTCTTTTACTGGAATAAAAAAAAAAAAAGCCCAATAGTTTTCACACAATTACTTTAGGCCTGTGGGGATTGATTCATTATAAAAAAATAACTTTGCGGCTTCCATGGTTTGATGCCAGTAGAATCATTAAAATAATGTGTCTTCTATTTCTTAATATGAGAATTCTCATTAACATGTTACATCCACTATTACCATATCCATCTCAAATTTGGTGCCAACAATTTCCAGAGTGACTTCCTATGTAAAAAAGGTGATTGGATAACTAATAATTGAAACAGACAATAGCAAAGACAGTTTGATTATTAATAACCAACCCTGGTGCTTCCCTTAAGCATGAATTGCTTTTTCTACCTGTAACCTTTATTTTTCTATGAAACTTTAAAAAATAAATCATGAAAAGTCAAAACAGTTACTGTAGGTCAAAGGTATGGAAAAAAGTTCTTCTTACTACTCTTATTTTACTCTTTAAAGGAAGACTGCATATTTCAGGTGGTGTACACAGAGCAAATTTGCTTAAGACACTATCTCAAGGTTCTGTAAATTTTTAACAGTGCCCTTTATAAATGTTTCAGGGGCTATAGAAATGAGACAGGCCTATAAGAAGTTTAATGGGTCCCTGTTTAGCCATTTGTAATGGGGATTTAACTGCTTTGTTTGTGAGCTTCAGCCAAGAAAACAGATTACCTTCATCAAGTACTAATACTCCAGAGTCAATCTAAACTCTGCTCAGCTATGGAAAGGTATCATGGGATGTCAATAAGTATTATAAACACTAATCCAGCAAACCTGTCAACTGCTCTATAAAAAAAATATATATATATCTAAATCCAAGCTCCAAGTTCAACACCGCTCCTCAAAGTCCAAAGCTTTTTAAAAAAATCTGATGGATCATCAGGGACACATTTCAAAATTCAAAATATTCTGGTTGTAATTGAAACCCTTGCAGTGAAAGTGATGTTCCCTGAATGCCAGCAAGTTAAATCCATGTGTTAAAGATTAACAAAATAACAATTCCGACGCCTCAGAAATGACATCATATCTACCATTTCTATCAAGACAGTTTCCTCCCTGTATTGATCATGTCCAGCTCACAGGAATGAAGCTATTACCAGCAGTGGATAGAACCACTGCTCAGCTTATCCAGGACATCTCTACCCCATAGGGCAAGTCAAAACAAAAGGCTTATAGCCATGACTCCCTGTGAGTGACTGCTGCTGTAGAATCTTAAAGACAGTACACTGGAATCAAGAGAAAAAGTATGCCCCAATCTCCCCTCCAGGTTTACTTGCACAGAGGGGACACAGAGGCTTTGCTTTGCTCCTCTGCACCCTGGAAGAGCTAGAGGCAGCTCCAGAGAAGAGCTGCATACTGCACTGATCACCTTTGGTACACAGTGGGAAGAGTGGACAGAAAAAGTAGAAGCAGCAGTAGCTGCTCTTCAAAGGACTACTCTTCAAGCAGAAATCATGTCACCGCTGAATTTAGCTCTGGGACTATGAATTCCCATTTCTCCTTCAAAAGTTGTTTTTCCTTAAACCAAACAAAGGAATGATTTGTCACCAGAAATCTTATCTTCTGCTAATGCTGCTAATCTATTTGGGATGAGAGAGAAGCTCTGAGCCAGCCAACTACCCTAGGCACCAAACCTCTGCAAAACTTCTGCCAGCCAGGACCACTCCCAGCAGAAGGCAGTTTGGGTAGCCTTATAGCTGAGGCACTGCTGAAAGACAAGCTCAACCTGTTAAGGAACTGAGCAACACGATCCAGCAAAACACTTAAGGGTTTGCTTAACTACCCTTATTTTCTCATTGACTCTAGAGAGATGGTGAACATAGCTCAGTGGTCTGTTAGACCAGGGCCCACCAGAGTGCTTTGGAAGATAGAGTCCAGCTCAAGAAATTCCGTAGTACTGTTGCCTGACACTTAAGCAGAAATTTCCTTTCTCCAAGGCATTCAATTTTGTACCTTCTATGACCACTAAAAAACTAAAGTGAGAGAAAGAATATCTCATGTGCTTTATGCCTCATTTCCATCTTCTTGCCTGGAGCAATTGTTTACTAAATATTCGTAACAGTGTCATTTTTGTAAACCCAAAACTCTGTTCTCAAAAAGTTTGGGAAGGTATATCGGGCTGCCATCATGCAGCTCTCACACTTAACATGTATTTTCTGCCTGATAGTAAATATTCCTATGAATAAGAGTGCTTAGTTAAAGAAAAAATATATATTTTTTATATGATTGGCATGTGGAAAAATATAAAGAGAATACTATTTGCATAAGAGTACATTAGGAGAATTTCTTTTATGTTTATTCAACAAATGTTTCCTAAAAGGTTTTCCTTCAAACCAAGCAATTTAATTTTCTTTTTAATGTTATTCTCAGTGGTTATAAACTTAATTAGCTTCTTAAGCTTCACATTTATTTGCATTTGAGATAAATGTAATCTCTTCTCAGTATAACTTTTTGAAATCAAAATATGGACCAAGAAGGTGCAAGTTTGATTAGTGGAACAGATACTGCAGCAAGCAATCATAGCAATGAGATGTTAATTGGTGCCTGGGTGGTTCTATTCATAGCAACAATAGGCCATAACAACACCCGGTGTCCTCTACTGTTCAACAGTATTTTGCCTTCTCATTTATCATACTGACAATTATATTGTTCTCGAATTTCCTGTTTGTCTTACCAGAAAGGTGTAGAAAATGAATCAGCCACCTGTGATTTTTTGAGGCAGACAAAATCAGAAGGAATGCACTGTAGGTTGCCATAACTCCTGTTTGTTTCTGCAAGTTAGCAGGCTGGAACTACTCTAATATTTTTTCTACAAAATAGAAAAGTTGTGGTGTTTTGGTTTGTTTTTTTTTTCCTCTCCTGAAAATTCTGCTCCATGTATTTCCTCTCACAGACCTAGGGATTGTCGTGGTACTTCACTCGAGAGGAAGGGGATCCGGTTGTGTCCACAGTGCAGTCCTATTCCACTTCAAAATGAACGCAGTAAAGGACAACATTTAAGACTTGACACAACAATCTTCAACCAGCCTTGCTCCTCTCTAGCTGCTTTTTCCACCCTCATCAGATTTTCTTTATTTGAGCAGAAAGATTTTCAGTGTTGAGATTCTCTGGTTAGCATTGCAACAACTAGGACTCTTAAATTTAGATGGCTTTCAGTTAGATGTCAATCATCCATGCCTTAAAGCATAAGCGCGTAGGCAGTACAGGCAGCCATGCTCAGTTTTTGCCCAGCTTGGTGGGTCCAACAGCAACATCATTTGTTCCCTGTGGTCCCAGGAGCAGCGGAAGAACATTTGTGTGTGGTATGTGGGAGCAGACGCAGGTCGAGTCATAGACAGGTTTTTGAGAGGGAGAGTAATGGCAGAATGGAGAAATAAAAGAAATAAAATTTCATTTCATTGATACTTGTGTTTTTCTCTTCCTAGCAGAAATCTGGGATTCACATTAACTACCTTCCATGCCATTTTCTGCTCATAGCCTTTCCCTCAGTGAGCCACCCATACTTCTGGGTAAGAAGCTTTTTCCATTTCCCTTCAGAATTTTGGTATTTAATTCACCTGAACAGCTGCCAGTTTTGAATGTTACTGTATAGATAGCAAAAATCAAGGGGGGAAAAAAAGAACAGCAAGTTCCTGAAGGTTAGAAAAATGCACATTTGGGAGAGGAAAAGGACAGCCTTGCAGCTTATTTGAAGTTTGAGACAAGTGTCAGCTTCACCTTTAAGGAAAAAAAAACCACTTTATTTACTAATGTGCATAGGCTCTGCTTAAGACATGCAGATCATGAAATTATACTATGGACAGTGTTAAGAAATCAGTGATGAAACCAGAAAATTCCTCTTTTTTTCATGAGACAGGTCAGTTTGGTGGATTTAAATGTTTTCCTGCCATAGATTTCTAAAAGCCATATTACATTCCAATCATAGTAGAGTTTTGTTTTCATTTCATACATAACACGCATTCAATCATTAACTAATGCCTTCTCACATTACGTACCTTATTTTACTAGAGGCAGGGGAAACGAAACTGCAATGAAAATGAAGTAGGAGAGGATGGACTTTTCCTCTATTCCAATATTTTTGGGTACATAAGGTCAGCTTATCAAGAACTCCAAAAGCTGCCCTTAAGAGTTTACTACATGGCCACACTTACTGTAAACACTTTGGCATACGGTCCTAATCAAATAAACAGCTCTTCATAGATAAACAAGAGTTCTTACAGCTGCTAAGGATATCTTGGCACTCTGGTAAATACTCCCCAGCATTTTGAGAGCCTCAAACTTTCATTCAAGAAACAGGACTGATCATTTAAAGCTGTCAAGACACCTATGTCTGTATCAGTGAAGCAGCATTAAATGCTGCTAGAAATATGAAGCCCAGAGAGGGTTCCTCTCTTTTTTAGTTTTCTTTCTTTTCAATTAAAAGAAAAAAAAAAAAAGGATAATAGGCTTTAGAAAAGCTGAATTGAGAGAAGTTCCATCTAACTGCTCCATATCTTTGATTCCTAATTTTCAGAGGAAACTTTAACCCTTCTGAAATATCAAACCATTTCAGCAATCATTATCACAGAGATTTTTATCCAACTTCTATATGAGGATATATACTCTCATCATAGCTCCATTCATGCATATTCCAAACCCAGTGTCACCAAGTACATTCAAACTACTTACTCTAAAATAAAGAAAAAAATTGACCTAAGGTAGTTTTCACTGCTTCTGTGAATTGCCTGGAAACAAAGAACTCCTGCATGTAAAATAAAAATAAATTCCCCTGAAACTGATTAACTATAACAACTACAATCAAATAACACTCTTCAAAGGGTTACTTCATTCCAAAGAAAGAATTAAATCAGTCAGGTAACCTTTAGCATTAATAGATCCCAGTACATTTACATATTAAGTTCATATTAAAAAAAAAAAAGATTACTCCAGGCCCTCATCCTAAGCAGATGTGAATAAATAAACCTGAATATATCAGAACAACAGGGAGCTCAGAAGCTTGGACCAGCTGAGAATGTAGCACTCCAACATGCTCCAAGAGAAAGATGCATCAAAGGAATATCTGAGTGTTTAATATTAAAAAAATATGAAAAAAGAGATGTTGAACTACAATTGCACTATGGAAAAATAGGAAGTAAAGATTGTAAGGTCATGAAAGGACACACAACAGATTCAGCTTCTACACAACATTCCTTGTGGAAAACCCTCATGAGCATGCAGATTTCTTGAATTTTAAGGAATGTCAATTAAATCTTAACTTCTTTCATAACTTCTGTATAGTTTTACACACACATTCAGACTAGAGTGTACAAATTGATTGCAGCTGTTTCCAAGAACTGTCTTACTGCTCTTCCCCAATGACTTCTGTTGATAAAAATGCTAACTAAATTTAATTAGGCTGAGGTTTTTTTCTTTATATTTACTAAAATAAAGTTGCTTAATAGTTTGTCAGATATCTTTTGAGTACCAAAAAGTTAATTTTTGAATATTTTTTCCAGAATTTCAGAATACTATAGCCATCTTGTTTGGAAATTACAAACTGGTTGTGTTTTCTTAAATAATATCCAACAAATGCTATCTTCACTTGCTTCTACATTTCATATACATTGCACAATAGATTATAAAGGAGCTAGTGACTTACTTCATAGCTGCTAAGGCTCTCATGTCTTTCCCATGCCTGGAGAGTAAAAATTCCCACAGAAATTGTATTTATGTGACTGATTACAAAAGGTATCAGGATCTAACGCTTATAGAATTATTAAGTTTGATAGCCTGGATTAACTCACTGGTGAGAGACCAAAGGAGACACCTGCCAGTACACAAAGTGTTTTACATGTAAATGGCTGTGACATTTTCAGCACAAGGTGAAAAAACAAAATGTGAAGCTGTTGTTATCCATGTACTGAGTAGTATTGCTTGACTATGTTTAAATTTTGCAGAGCCACATACTAAGGAGTTTTAGCTGAGATGTTGCATCACTTGTCATTTACAGCAGTGAATTTTGCAGATTCATTAGAAAAAAAAAAATCTGTGACAACAGTTGCTTCCCACTATGACCAATTTTACTGTCTCTAGCATGTCTAGTAACCTCCAAGATACAGTAGGGAAAGGCTTGTCTAGCTCAATCTGTAGCATTACAGCAAGCAGAGTGATTCTAATCGCACACTGTCTCAAAAAATTAAGCATTTCATTCTGGCTTAGATACAAAATCTATTCTAAGACTTAAGAAAGTGTGTCTGTGAAAAGTCAGGGCTGAATCAATTCTGTCTCACTGAATGCTTCTGTATCAGTAGATTAGACAATTCTTATTCACAGTATAGTTGCAAAACCACTATTATTTCTCAGAGAATTAGTATGTCTGTGTATGCTCAAAGACACTCATTTCTGTCCCCTTGCTACATTTAAGCTGAGAGTCTCAAAAATAGTATCTGCTGCTCTACAGTTCCTTTCTGTCTCGTCTCAGGTATATATTTAGGATATATCCAAGGCATGTGTCCTATCATGTACCTGTGTAAGCACATCATCTACCTACAGATGAGTAATATGTTATATCAGTAACATTTATCTACATGCTTTTAGCAGGAGCAGCAATCAGTGCATCATACCAAATGCTTCAACTGTTCTAGCGAGATGGTTAATGGTACCTTCTCTAACTCAGAGGCTGACAGTGGAAGCCTGGTGCATAACCACTACACCAGCCAAACAATAAAGACATTCTACAGTGCTACTCAGGGCTTTTTTGCCACAACCAAGAAGTGGGATTACTTTCCTAAGAACACAAAGGGAAGAATCAGACCCTGTCTCCAGGGTGAAGGACGAGAGAGAAGGCAGTGGGCTTCTGCATGGCAGTCTGACTTGAGGCAGGCAGCACAAGTCCCAGCTACAGGAAGACACTCGAAGTTCATGGGTCAGCTAAGGGTCAACTCATGTAGTCTAAAATATATTACACTTTGTATGATCCAATTTCTGTATTGGGGCCTAAGAGAAGAACAAAGCTACAGTAACCAATATCAATTTCCTCTGAATGGGATACTCACAAGGGAGAAGGGATTGTAGTAATGTGCATTAATAAGCTGCAAGTATCTTATTAAACTAAGCCTCCCCCAATTGTCCCTTTGTAGTCAAGCTATCCAGCTCCTACACTTAATGCCAATCGAGTTGCCTTAATATGACCTTTTATTAGTCCAAAGTGTCTTTCAATGTGTCATAGATAACTGTCTGCTGTGAGAGAAAGACAGGCTGCCAAGCTGAGCTGAACAAGGGGAAAGACAGATCTGCCAGTGGCCCAAAGTATGTGGCATACTTAGTAAATACAGTGTTTACAGGCATAAGCTGCAAAATGCCAGCTTTCCTTTCCGGCTTGAGGGATAGGAGCATAATTTGCTAAAAGACTAACTGATCTAGTACCTAGATGTGATCAATGTAGTTACACTGCAGAGGCAGACAGAACTACAAGTGCATGAAGTTCATAGAGGAAAAAGCTTATGAACTGATCTTTTATTGTTAGAAAAAGCTTTGGTCATGTAAACGAGTCTGAGTATTTCCAGTGCAGTACTTCTTTATATCTCAGCAGCGAATTTACCTGTATTAGCAGCATAAGAGAGATCTATTACTGTAGCAGGATTTACAGCTGGCCCCTATCAGCTATAGAAACAGAGGGGTAATTGAGCACTGACTCAGATCTCCCAGAGTACAGCCAGTGCTGTAATCACCAGCAGGGGATCTACCTCTCCAAGACCACAGCAAGGCTGTGTTTTGTGATAATGAGGAAACAATCTAGTAGTACATACAGCCAGGACATCCTTGTGCAGGATGCTATCCCATAACCCTTTTCACACTTCTCTACTACATCTACAAGGATTTTATGTGAAGCATATGAGAACTGTGCTCAGCTTGTTAGAGACAGCAATAACTGTGCTGATGTTTCCTCCCTGTTGTCCATTACCCTCTTACTGACAAGACTCAGCTTTCCACTGACCTTGAATCTGAGTCTAACCAGAGGCATTTAAGTAACTTGACACAATACTATAAAAGCGCATATTAATTGAAACATTTTTGTTGCTGTTAGGCTTTCTCTGGGAAGGTAAAAGCACTACAGTGCAATTTCTGCTCAAAACCATGGATCTGGAATCATTATTCATCTCTTCATCAGAGTACTCTGCTGTAGCAGCAACAAAATGAGGCTAATCCCTCCTGCACCTGAGTGTTTGACCTGACAGGCCAACAGCAAGGCTGAGTTGTGAAACAGCTTCAGGATCTCTCAACGATCAGGGCCCTGTTTGAAAATATCATAGTCTTGCAGTCCTGGTGGTAATATATTTCTATTCAAAAGTGAAATAATCTTAAAGAACAACAGAACCAAGACACTTATTTTGAGAAGCTTCCACAGTGGTAAAACAGTAATGTACAAGATAAAATACTTTGAGGGTTTCTTCCTTATTTCTTTCACTTTTATTGCATAGTCTTTTTTTCTTTTTGTAGTCAGACTAAAAACCTGAATCTAACAGGAATCCTGAAAGAGTCTGAAGCAACATTCTCTGATCATTCAACACAGTTGACTTTCTTTATATTCACCTCCAGAATAATTCTTTAAATACCAAAAAATCCAGGTCCTGAGGACAGTGATGAGTTCTCATTAACTGAAAAATTAGACAGCTTGGTGATAAGTTCCCGCCTTCCTCTACCTTGTAAGTGTGAAGAAAAAAAAAAGGAAATACGAAACCAGAGTTTCCCCACCAAAAAGTGTATGTGTGGAACTGATCCTTAAGAAAATCAAACAAGGATAATACAGAGACCTAGAGAAACTAGGAAGCCAGCAGAGAACTGTATCTGAAAGAACAACTTTACGATTTTTGCCAAGCAAATGCAGCAGCAAGTAAAAACTCTACCTGGAACATTTCACACTTGTGAAATAAGCTCTTAAAAATATTTCCCATAAGATTTAAAACACTTCCAAAAACTAGTTAACCTGCAGAAAAAAAATGGGTTGATAGCACTGCACATTTGTTCTTGTTCCAAATGCTGTTGGACAGTTTTGTTGATTTTAGTGACATATGACTTAGAGCAACTCTCACTCTTTAAGGAGATGAAAAATAAATTAATAGTAATCTAGAAAATTGTCTTTGAAGATCTATGTGTCTTAGAGAATAAAGCTTTTTAAATTAGTGATCATAATTCTGATGAGAGTTATGTTTCTCCAGTAAAATGTAGAGCAAGTATATCCCTTTCTAGGATGACATCTAAAGTCAAGAGACTGCAGAGAAGCTCTAGAATAAAGTTCTAGAATAAAGAAAAATATGAAAATACAATATACTGCTAGTTTAATATACAAAATGAAAGTGCAAAAAAAGGCTGTCACTTTTTTTAATAAATGAAGAGCGGTTGTAATAAGCTCATGCATTTCTGATAGTCTGAAAGTATAAATACAATACGAATTTTAAAGTACATTTTTTCTTAGCAAACAGCACAGAGCTTTCTATATCAACTACACAGTTAATTCAGAGAAGTCAAAGAAGTTTTCACTATGTGAATAAATTTTCAATTTTTTTTCAGCACCTTCATAATAATTCCATGCAAATTACAGGCACTAAATAGAAAACACTACAACAGACAGTCATGGTATCATATACCATAATTCCAATAGATCCTAAATTCAGCAACAAAAGGTAATCTGTGTTTCCTGGACTCCCGTGTACTAAGATCATATTGTTCTAAAGGTTTTGCAATCATTACCTAAGATACAATTTTAAATTCTTAGCTGCTTGGATTTTTAGCTCAGAATTCACCTCAGTTATTGAAATGTTACCTCGACATCTATTAAGGTTTTGCCTTGAGCAAGGAATTATTGGGCTTTTAGTTTTATTTTGTTTTTCATTTTTATATTTAAAAGCTGTCTGCTTCTAAAATGAAGCTATTTAATCCCTTGTCATCACATGGTCATAAAAATTGCAGGCAGACAGAAGTTAGCAATGGCTGCTTCACAGGCCCCACAGCAATGCATGGTAACAGATTTTCAAAGCAGTTCAAAGAGTCCAGTTTCCATCTGTGTTTGGTGAAGGGTGCAAAAACCTTGGGGCCATCTGAAAACTCTGCTTCATCTCTAACACTTGGAATAACAAAGGTGTTATTTTTCAAAGCCACATTCTCCCCTCCTGGGGTGGCTCTGCAGATATAGTTCAGGGAAGGTGGGAAACTTCAGAGTAGATATTCTCCTTCAAGACTTTGCCTCCTTCAGGGAGTTCTTTTGAGGATGTCACAATGGTGGCCTATATAACATGGGTTACTGCCAGCAGAGGCCAACAGTTAATGAACCCTATAGACAAATTCTTTCTTCTGATTTCAGTACAAAAATCTGCAGGAAAACAGCATCGATGTTCTCCCTACACACCCTTCTCTTCAAGCCCAGGAGTGTTATTTGATCAAAAGAAAGCAGAGGGTGCTCTACACCCATTGTACAACCCAAACCCGTGCAATACAACACAGGTATTCATTATATCCAGCTAAGACAGCTTCACTAAACAAAACAATATGAAAGCAATAGCAAAGAGGATGATTAGTTTGTGTTCTTGATAAGTAGCCAGTTGCTAATCTGTGCCTCATTGTTATACACAGGGCAAGTGCTTCCCTGACGTTTATTTCCATTTTGCAGCTGTATAAAGCAAAACCACCCTACCAACCAAAAAAAAAAAAAAAAAGAAAACAAACACAATGAAATCAACTTGCTAATTATTTGTTAGGCATTCCTCTATTAACCATCTGTTATTGTACTTCTTGTGACCTAGTATCACACAAACATATACCAGAACAGAGATACGGAGAACAAGTTGACCAGAAAACATCAATATATAATATAATATATAACACGCAAAAGACAAGAGCAATAACTATGATAATCTCCTGAAAGTCTCCTTAAAAAAAAATGGTTCTGAGTGATAAAGGCTTTTGAAGTAAAAAACCCAAAACATATATCTAACTCTTAAGCATCACCAAATAGGGAAGATATTCTTCCAAAAGCATTTGCTTAGCCCAAATGCTGCAATGTATATATAATGTGTGGTTAAATTCAAGTCTAGGTGTTCACTTACAGTAAATCAAAAACTTCCATATATTCACATTAACTTCAGTGGGCTCTGATTCAGTTGACTTCTAGCCTGGCCAATGTGGTTGAGGTCAGGAGAATTTCCTGAGACTGAAGGAAGTATATTGTATTTAATGAGATATTTCTGCTAAAGTCTGGGAGATACTTTTAAATGGAGGAGTTGGTGAATGATTTTGTCTTCTCTGGTTTTCTAATACGCATGTCTTAAAACATAGCATCCTCCAGAGAAATTGCTTGATTTTTAAAGATGTATCTTCCCTTAGTAGCATATTTGGTGCTATCTACTACATCAAGACTTTATGACAGTTTTGAACTTAACCTTCTTAACTCAGCTTCTACAAGTAGATACATCTTCAATACACCCTCCCCTCCCATACTTCCCTCAAGACTCTTTCTTCTCTCTCCTAAAGACAACATGATTATTTTCTAGTCCTTTTCCATTAGTGTTATGCAAATCATTTCAGTGGATATACACCACCACAAAAGCAGCATGAAGAAGCTCTGTTCCAAGGTCCCTGCCTCTTTTGCAGTGCTGGGATTAGTGGGTGGGAGCATAGATGTGGGTTCATTTTGGGGAGGAGGTGTAATGTGCCATCTGTTCCCACTGCTGGTGGGAATCAAAGTGGAAGAGAGTACAACAACTATACATTCGCACCACCTTTCCGAGAGCTCACTGCTTATTTTCTACATTTGAATGAAATTCCATGCCTACCACTGCCTACAGGGATCCACATTTGTCTACAGGCATTTCTTTCTTTGTTGCAAGGCTCCAGGCCTCCTCTTTTTGTTCAAAGCTTCTCTCCTAGGGCAATCTCTACCCTGACTCCCATCATGTTTCTTCCTCTTCAGCACTGTTGCAGCTGAGAGTCAGGACAAAAGTCAGTCTTCAATCTCATACTAAAATACATTCCTCTGAGATCAAGTATTATTTCTTCATAGTTTTATCATTATCTCTATTCCTTGACTAATGTTTAAATCAGAGTTGGAAGGATACAGTTCCAAAATAAAAACAAGATTGCTTCCTTTTGGTACATGTTTTGTTGTTTTTATATTAGTTATTCTATTGTTTTGAGCAATTTAAAATTAAATGCAGTGAGTGTTGAGTTACAGTAATTCTGATTTCTGATGAAAGGTTGTTGGTTTTGACAGAAAACTTTCCAAGGCATTGAAAGGTTTGGAAGGCACAGAGGATGGCAACAATTGGCTAGAAGAAGCCCTAGAAGATAAGGCTGTTCTTCCTGCTCGTGCAAAAGCTTTTTTAGGATTCCTCTGGTATCCTGACATACACTATTTAAGGCAGAGGAATTGCTGGGAAATGAGAAGCAGTGACAATTTTGGTGGGAAGGGGAGCACTTTGAAGTCATGCATTGTTCTGACTCTTCTAGCTCTTCCACAGTTCCCATCACCATGGTAACTGCCTGCTTCAGTGAAAGAGGTAACCTGCTTGGAATTTGTTTTTGAGTCATGCATGTACTGTTACAACAGTGGTTTCTGACTAAATTATTAATTTCATGTCATCATTGAGCTTAGGTAAACTATGCAAACCTGCAGCAGCTGAGTGAACCGCTGACAATATTTTTTGAAGTATGTACAGCTTGAAAGCAAGCCACTGCTTTAAACTGAAGGGATTAAATATTGCAATAAAATAATATGTTATCAATCTAAAGTAACTTTTTATGGTTTATTTGGGTTTTTTTGATTCTTGTGCTATTGCTTACCATCAACAGCTAGACCATTTCTGAATGGTGGCATTTAAAGTTTAAATCTACAGCTTATTGAAAAATATTTCTATGGCATAACAATCATTGCTTTCTTTTCTTCAAATATATTCTTAGTCTCCAGATATGCTATGTGGTTGGAAATACATAATTAAGTCATAGATAGATGTTAAGTAAAAACAAAACATATAGCACTTCTTGCTGAGTATAAAAAAGTCTAACGTGACCAAGAGCTGTTCTTTTCAAAAGGGAAAAAATGATAACAATCAAATTATCAGGGCTATATATTGGCATGAAAATTCTTAATACTCATCATTAAAATACTAATCCCTGCCCACTGGCACTGCAGGTGATTGGAAGGATGCTTTAAACTCATCTTTCACCAGGTGCTACATCTAAAATTCAACTCAGTCTAGAACTGTCACCATCACAGCTCTTCAGGTAACATGGAAAACTATAGCCAGCATTCATTAAATCCAGACTAGCACCTATATAAAGTCTAACTCATACTGCAAATTTTAGAAAACCCTTGTGCAGCAAAAACCTGCTTGTATATTTTTATTGATTCAGCTAGTCGAACACAATGAGTTAGTAGAAAGTATTGGTTTATGCTTTCCTTCGTATTGTGTTGTTAGCTATCATCATAAAAGTATGAAAATTATTCTTTTAATGTAAGGTGTGCCATTTAGTAGGCAAAGAATTTTCATTATGTTGCAAGAGCTGTACACATGACAGTAAATTGCCTCCACACATTAAGCCTCTAGACATTTCTGTTAAAACAAGCAAAACAAAACCACCACACTCCACATTTCTCTTGATGCCTCGTAATACCAAGAAACATGACAGTTATGAAGTGATCTTTTATGTATAGGTTTTATCATAATCCATCCCTATGCATATGCAACATAACATATACCCAAGAAAGAAGTAGCATCCTTGTGTCGCATTTAGCAATTATCATATAGGCACACAAACACAACAGACATTAAAAAGCAGACTGTAAATGCAGAAATCAAATGGGAAATCAGATCTGAGCATTTTACACAAAATCACTGGGTCTTTCTTAAAGCAAAAGCAATTGGCTTGGGGCTGGAGCATACACAGGCAAGATTTTATCCATGCTTTCATAAAAAAAATCAGCTAGTGTTTTCCAGGTCCATTGATACTATTGTGGCTGCAGCTCACATAGATGAAGCTGAGCTAGTTTGTAGTAGCTCTGACTAACCTGGATAGTAGCTGCTAACATGAAACTTGGTCTGTGACACCGAATACCAAAATTGTTGATCTATATTGGGCTTGATACCAAAGATATTCATCTAGTAGTACTAAGGAATTGATTTGATAGTACTTTGGTCCCCTCCATACAATTACTTCAGTATAGACATGATTTTAATTAAATTACCAGTGTTAGATAAAGGCAAGAAGGTCCAGGTAGCTCTACTGGAATTTTTTAGTTTGTTATTTTTAAGATTATTCCCTATACTTAAAACATTTCCAGATTTTTTCTGCAAACCAAATTCCCAATTACAAAGGAGTAAGTTAAACATTTTTAATCAGTAAGAAAGACAGCTACACATTTATGAGTACTTAAACGCTCTCTTGAAGGAAACAGAATGTTCTACCACAAAGCAGAAAAACAATAAAAATAATAATATACCATATTCACATTTCCTCCTTAGTCCATTTCCTCATAACTTTCAATACACAAACAAGGAAAACCAAGAATAATTTGACTTTAACCAAGCATAGGGAAAAAATTCAAAACATTTTAAAGAGCAAACTACTGGTTGTAACAGGAGAGCAGGTCTCTTTATTCATTATAAGATACAGCAATATAAGTGGGTTGTTTATAGTCAGGTGACGTAAAAAAGCATCTTTTCTCATCTTTTGACCTGAATAGTATCCTTGCACAGCCATGCATGGCATAATTTACGCAGAATGGATTAATGTGCATAGTGTGTATATCTGTCACTAAGTTCCTTTTCTGCATGGATCAAGACATCATTCAATAAGGTGCAGTCTCTTTAAAAGTGAACTACTTCTATGTCATCAGCCCATTTTCATTATATACATAATTTAGGATCTAGGTAAAGCTTAGTCTGTGTAACAAGGCACAAGCACTCAGATCTAGAGATTAAGATGGGCAGATTATATTTAAATTTCAGTCTCAAATCATACTTTTAACATGTATTTTGGATCATTTTCTTTATACTTTTTGCATTCACAGTACAGGGCAGGCATACAGAACAGGCAAGGATGACTTTCCCCCAGTCACAGGCAAGCAACAGTTACCCTGCTCAGTACCTCTAGCAGTTACCAAACCACAGGAGTTCCCTGGAGCCCAACTGTGCCTTCTGGAGCAACTCAGCCAAACCGCAACTCACCGAGACCCACACAGGCAAATTCAGTAAGCTTGTGTAGAGGCAGGTGCACAGAGTGCAGGGCATGGTCTGTGCAGTGGCTATAGGTGACTAGAGAACCAACAGGACTTTACCATTCTTCAAGCAGAACCACCCATAGTTTTAAATTTTTCACAGCAACAGCTGTGAAAGGTGGTTCATGTTCCTTCATTCCTTCATATGTGAAATTTCTTGCAATTGAACTTTTGGGGTTGCCTTTCACAGGCCTTTCTTTTGCTCCCCTGAATTATTTCTCAGCCTCTTTATTGCTTCTGGATATAATTGTGACTCTTCCACCATTCTGATGGGAGCTATTCTCTTCTTGCTTTCATTAGGCCACTGAAGATTGACTTATACAGAACAAAGGGAGCTACCCTGCCAATCACTTGTGATTTTGATATAATCTGTGAGGATGGTTATTGCAGTCTCTCAGCAAAGACTGATCAATTTTCCTGGAAGCCATCACTATCAGGGATTAACATACAAAGATGAGAACTGTTTACACCTAATCACAACAAGTTTTTAACTGGTTATCACTAAGCTAAACACATATGAATGAAAATAATCCTCACAAAAAGATAGACACCTACATTAAATGCATACATTTGCCTTGATTTGAGAAATTAATTTCTGTATACTTCCTGTTTCAGCAGAGCAAGCTAAAAGAAAGTCTTTGTATTTGGCTGCTAGATATTCCCATTCCGCTCAAATGAACTCAAAAATCTACTTTCCATCCATGCTAAGATCGGCTAAAGCAGATTTAACTGATTAGCAAAGCACCCCATCTGGTAGGAGGGCTCCATGCATGTCCTTCATGCACCGACATCTGATGCTCCCAACTGGGAGCCTTATGGTCCAAATTCAGCAGCGCTGCTGGTGGGTTGGAGAGGAGCTCACCCCCTGACCAGTGGCAGCAGCTACACTAAGCTTGTCTCAACTTGAACTTTTTTGTGCTTGCGTTAGCCAACTGTAAGCATATTGCTGAAGCAATCCCTCTATCTGTCCCAGCAAGGAATGACAACACAGATTTGATCATTTTGCCTTTATCAAGAAGAATGTGAGGGAACGCCACAGACCTGCCTTTAATGTGTCAGCACATGCCTCTTCCAGTCACAGGATACTTGACTGGATAGATCTGTAGTCTGTTCCAGTACATCTAATTCCACTAATAATAATAATCCCCTGTAATAGGCTCATGTCTTGATCTAGAGCCATTAATCTGACTCCCATTACCCTAACCTAATTCTGACCAGCAGTCAGGGAATCTCCATCCTTGCCTATCACTGAACTACACAATGTGTCAACAGGAATTAAGCAGACACCTGTGATACCACCTGCTGCAATCTATTTAATTCTCTATCACGTAACCATTTTGGTCTTTTTATAGTTCATTCAGTGCAAGAGGAGGAGGAGGGGAGGAACGCTGGTGATAACTTTCCACTCCTGTGAGTTAAAGTTGCCCTTAGAGGACACGGGATTACCAGTGCGATGTTTCTATTTGGTCTGTATACTTTCCCACTTACTTTTGTGTTAAGCTTATAGCAAACTATAAATGCTCTATCAATTTCTGACATACTCAAGATATACTTCAGTCCCCTCAATATATGCGTTGACGCTTTTGTTTTGAAACTCTGCAGGAAGCAAAGAAATTGGGACCCACATGTGAAAATGAAAATTCCTGGGTCATGACACAAAACAAAAGAGCTCTACCTGATTAGATGTTGTGGGAGGTAGTCTTCTGCCCTAATGGAAGAGCAGTTCACTAATTGTAATCCTTTTTCCAGCCCTTCCCCCCCTCAAAAAAAACCCTTAAAATGTTTTCATGCTTTTGTAGTGCTATTCCTCAAGAGCTAGAGAAGACAGAATTTTATGTAGCAAGCCACTCTTGCATGCTTCCTCCCTCAAGTTGCCCCATGGCAATATAAAACTAAAAATTTTGTTCAGAATACAAAGTTACATGAACATTGTGACTTGCCAAATGCATCCTGCAAATTGCAGGGGCACATCCTGAGAGCTGGTTTACCTCGAGGCAGCAATGTTGAAACATTCAGGATCTAAGCTGTCACTACTTACTTCCCAAGAGAGGAATAAGAAAAGGGCATGATGGCTCAACAGCTCATATGCAATAAAAGAATATATTTCCATGCATCCACTAGTAGATTGAGGTTACAGAGACCAAATATCAGATGTACCAGTGGAGAGAAACAATTTGTCTATCATAAGACATAGAAAAAAACTTGGTCAGTATGGACTTTGTCAGATCCTATTGATTTAAACAAGGATTCACTTCACCTCATATAATCAAGGTGGGGATTTTTGAGGCATTGTAGGGCAAAAAAAAAAAAGGTCTACCTGCTATAAGGAAACAATTTTGCAAAATTATGGAAACTCCATTATTTACAAGAAGTTCATTCTAGAGTTACTTTTAACCTAACTGCTGCTCTAGAATGTTTCTCTCAGCAAACCTGAGCCAGTTATAACAATATCTGAAGTCTTAAATGAACAGCAGTGCTTTAAAACAAACTCTGAAAAAGCAGCAATGTAGTGCAGCCTTCACTGCAGTTAAAGTTAATTCCACCCTTCCCTCCGAATGGTCCATTGTAACACTAAATTGATGTGCAGTTACCATGGCTAGGTTACAAAGATACAGTTACCAACTGACATTTACCATAAATATAATAGATTGTCATCTTCTATAATGTAATAGGAGCAATTAATAACAGACCTAGTTACAGTGGATGGATTTTGCGGGGGTGTTTTAAAGACACACTGTACAACTGTGAAAATAGAAGAGCATCACACTACGCGAGGGTAGACTGGGAGCCAAAATCCAGGAGAATAACTTGTATCAAAAATAGTGTTGTAATAGCCAGTCTAAAATTGTAGGCAAAGGAATGGTATGTTTCTATTAAGGAGATTGCACGGGCTAAAAAGTGACTCGATATGAAATATCACATTTTTAGGGAGGCATGACATTCTCACAGCCACGTGAAAAAGAATAGGGGGAAAAGAGAAAATGGAGGTTGTCTGAAGCTGAAATAGCAGGAGCTCATAAGCCAAGCAGATGCTTGGCTTCAAGATCTCATTGAGCTCTTGTTCATTCTGTGAATGTGGAAGAAAAAGCTCAGGATAGATTTTATTTAGGGCAAATTTGTGCATGCTTTAATTTATTCAACTTGAGTCTGTGTTCTATGTCAAAGTGAGTCCTTTAAGTCAGTATGATCTTCTTGGTTGTGTTAAATATCTATTTTAAAATGTGATTTCCATCTCCAAAACAAAAATTGCGTTAGCTGGAAAAAATTGTTTTGCTTAAAATAAAGTCAATAATTCCATTTTCAAGTGCAATTGTAGTATACATCTGCAGATAACCTGGATCAACATAAGATGTCAGTGTGCAGAAGATGCTTCATTAAACACGTGAAGCACCATGATGTCCCTTTCCATGGTTTGTATCTCCAATCAGATCATTGTAGGCATTTTAAGCATGGTTCCTTCACAGACTCACTAAGATACTTTACATAAGTGTCAGCAGTCCTGCTGAAATTGGTGTGAAAGAAAGGCAGGTAAAATTAAGAATGAGTGAGCTTTTGCAGTCAAGATTCTCTTTCATTTTACTCATATATTTCAATTCTGAGTAATTTTGTAAAAAGAAAATGAAATATTACACAATTACCTGTCAGAGTACCCAAGTTAACTCTTTTTAGCATAGCTAATGAAGTTAACTCTTTTTAGCATAGCTAATGAAGTTAACTCTTTTTAGCATAGCTAATGAGATGGACTATTGGTCTGGGCCAACTAACAGACCAATGACAGATAGTCTCTATTAATGTCTCTCTCTTCCCAAAAGGGAAGACAAAAAGGATAAGGGAAAAGGACTTACGGATTGGAAAAGACAATTAAAATAATTTTAATGAAAATAATAATAAAACAGAAGACATACAAACATACACAAGACCAGTATCTCACCGAACTACCTCAATGGCAATTATGTCACCCTTCCCACTGATGTAGGGCAGGCACTGGGGAAGTCTGGATTCAGGAGATGAATTCTGGAACTGGATCCAGGAATACACGCATCTGGATCGAAGGCAGAACAGACAGAGTCCTCCTTGGATGTTGGCCACTGAAGAAGAGAGCTTGACCCTTATGGTCCCTCAGCTTTATACTGAATATAACACATATGGGATGGAATACCTTGGTGGTCACTTTAGGGCCATCTGCTCTGTCTGCCCCTCCCTGGCGGTGCGGCATTTTACCTTCTGCACCCCCTACGTGGTACACAAGATTTAGCAGTGATCTTGATCTGTGCAGGAGTAAGTATAAGCAAGCAAGAGCCTTTCTACACACCAATGCTTGGTAGTAACTCTTAATATCAAACATCATCAATACTAGAAGCAGACACTGTCTGTCAAAATATACCATTAGCTTCAGAAAGTGTAGTTACTTAGAAGGAGCCTAGCTGAAAAGTAAAAATTACTGAAGAGAACTAGCTCTATTTTAGTTCAAACTAGGACAGAATATTACACTTTCTTATGTCCCCCTCTTGCATTAAGCCCATCCTCACAAAGCTTACACTCTTTCACACCAGCCATCTCCTTATCTCTTAGAGCTTTCCTTGGTCTCACTTTTGCTATGTCTTCTAAGAAGAACTAAAAGAAGCAAGATAAAACTCTACTGTACAGTTGCCTCCATAGCTGATGACCTCCACATGAATCCCTGTATGGTCCTTACTTGGATTCTTTCCAAGAGGACAGAGCATTGGTGTCACCACACTGGGACTTTAGAGTCAATTTGCATCCATTTAGACTCTGAGCAAGTTCTCAGTCACTTCAACCTTCATTTTTTTCATTTCTTCAGTGACAACTTGCATAGCTTTCCGCATTTTATGCTATAGAATACATATAAGTACACTGGAAGGCGTACATACATGTGCAGAGGTGATTCTATATGTATTACTGTACTACTAATTTGCATGCCAACTGATGAAGCTTAGCACCTTTCAGATGAATAGAATTGTTCTGATGAAGCAAAGGCATTACTCAAGAATACTTCTCCATTAAGCATTGCTGTTATAGGCATGCTTTGTTACCTGTCTGAGGTTTACAAGGCCTGTTTACCTGGTTAGTCCGAGATGGATAAGCGTAAATTCCAAGCAGGAATGCTTATTTTTACTTGGAGTGTCTCAGAATGTTGATGTTCAAGGGCAGCTAAGTTTTCCCACTCTGGTTTGTCTATTCTTTGTCTTCAGCAAGTTCTGTTGCTAAGGGGAACACTACGGCAGTGAAACATCATTCTTGCTGTGTACAATGTGCTTTTTAATGGTTTTATTCCATTTTGCTTATCAAAATCAGAAGCCAACTATTGATTCTACTGAGACCTTGTGAGTGAAGATTAAAGCATTCCAACATGCTTGTCTACAGGTGTGCCATGGTGAATTATGATCTTCGCATAATTCAGAGAATGAAAAAGTTGCACCAAGAAACCAACTGTTAATCAGCGTATAGGCACAGGAGATCAATCTTTGATTCGTATATTCACAAATCCTGTTTACTTGGCCACATTAGAGAACAGACGGGTGTTCTGGAATGGATTCTTAGAAATGATGGATGTAATTGTCAAAACTGCCAAGGTCAATGTATAATGTTCAAAAAAGAACCAACTCGTTTCAAGCACCTTCCATTTATCATTCGTGCAATTTGACCCCCAGTTCTCTTTGTAATAACATACTATGAGGGAACAACTGCTGTGTTCATTCCTATATACTCCTGTGGACTTTTAAATATCATGCAGGTCACAGCCTTTCCAAAAGACTGAGGACATTTGTATATAATTTTTTTCCACCCTGAAGTATGTGGAAGCTATTAGATGAAGCTTGACTTTAGTAAGACTAAGTTTGTTTCCTACAGAATCGTTACGCTGCAGTACTATACACATTTGAAAGAAACTTGTTCCAAAACGTCATGGGTTTTCCACTTAAGAAATGTACATTGATTTATAGGAAGTTTTGAAAAACATACCCAAATAATCTGCTTTTCAGATCTGAGATGTTCCCACTATCGATGATGTATTTTAGTTGCTTAACATCATGCCATGGCATATAGACCAACCCTAAATAATAAGGATTAGTGAAAAATTGTCCCTGTGGACAGTTTACTCCATAACTCAGCCATTTCTTTTAAATGCTAGCCTTGATCAGAGTCAGGATAATGAGTCAAGGGGAATGGCCTGGTAGTGTGTGTTGTATGTAGATCTAAGTATCTGGAAGTAATTCAGAGCGGTTTAATTTTCAGATTTAAAGAAAAAGAAAAATGTTAATTCCAGCTTTTTTTAGTTTTTAAATGTGTCATTTTACAATGCCAGAACCTCAAAATCTCTCTTTTCTGGTATTATTTTCCATACAGGTGAGCAAGGAGAAGACACATACTTCTGACAAATTTTGTTACCAGTGTGTATACTTTTTTACTTTTGAAGTTTGCAATTTTTACCACTTTATTTTCACAAACAGTGGTACAGACTAGTAGAGTGAACCTGAAAATAAATAACCAGCAGGTCATTTTCTCTCAGTTTACAGAGAATAGGACTCTGTTTCACCACTGCAGATGATTCACAGTTATTTTCTATATTGAATAGAGAATAGTACAGTCATAACACACATGAATAGTAAAATCTTTCTTTTTTTTTCTCTGAAGTGTAACCAGATTGAGTATGCTTTTCAAATAACCAACACACTTTAGGTCACCTTTTGCAGAACAATTTAGAAACCAAGACAAATTTGAGGATCTGATTCAAGAGTAGTACAACCTACTAGGTATAGCTGAAGAGCAAATTAATAGTTGGCACCAAACAGGTTTGTGAAGAAGGCAGAGGCGCCTAGGACCATCAGGCACATGAAGGGCTGCAATTACATGCCTTAATTCTATCAGTTTCCACCATTTCAGTAAAAAAGTCTGTAGATGTGATGAAATGACATTCCTACACTAAGACAGCATCCCTAAAACAGAAGTTTAAAGAAAGAATATATACTAAATTTTCCCTTTGCTACTTTATCTTTTCAAGGAAAAAGTAGCAGCCAGCCACACACTTCTGTTGGGATGTCATTTTCCTCCCAAGTGCGATAAATTCTCCTCAAGCTCATGCCATCGTACTAGAGTTGGGAGGTAGTTCACATAATTTCTTCATTTTTTATATAATATAAGGCAATTACTTGAAGGTGGAGAAACTGTGATATCAGCCTGAAGGACAACAGAAAGGTGCATGGAGAAGCAATCATGTCTAAAATAGCAGATTTTTTCTTTTGTCTAACTTTTGCACCTTACAGCTGAGCTGTAATCTTAGTAACAAGATACTCTTTAAAATAGGGGAGAAAAAAAAAAAAATCTTTCAGATCTAGAACAGAGAATCTCCAGAAAAATTAAGTGATGACCTCAGCTTATATGATCAAAAGTCTTTGTGGAGAAAAAAAAAAAAGAAAAAAGGAGTAAAATATTCTGTTCAGAAGGAGCTTCAAAAATACGACAGGGAAGAGTGGACAACGCAGAACAGCTCCATACTCCATCACAGAATCAACACATCTGAGGAAGACTATAAATCTATAGACTGTTTGAAAAGCGGGCTGCCATGGGATGTTAGTGTTCTTCCTGACAGACATCAGGCATTTATCAGACTTAAATGAACACGAACTATTGCAGCATTTGGCTGAAGAGACACCACAGAGACATCCGTGGCTCGGGAGGGCGACGTGTGAGCCACTGCTTGTCTGGAAGCAGTGGTGATGCACTGACACACAGAGACATCTGTCAGGCAGTTATGGCTCATGGTTTGGAGCTGGCTTACACCCACCCATTGGGAACAAGCATGATGCTAGTGTGCAGTGGTCTTTCCTTTCTTTTTTTTTTTTTAAATGAATTAACATGTATTCGGGCAAAACCTTTTGATTATTCAAAGTAAAAACTTGCCACTATGAGAATATACTTCATTTGTGATCAGTAGAGAGATGAATTATTCTGATTAGTTTTATAATCCTTTGCATCCTAGTGTTTTTTCAGCCAACTTGATATTCAGGTGTAAATCCACTGTAGAGACAAAAAGAATGCTTTGTAAACAGCAGCAGCTTTGAAGTAAAACTCATGCTGCAGGTGGAGTTTGGGCGATGCTGCTTTTGTACATAAATCTCAGACAACAAGTCAGACATATAACTTTTAAAAGTAGCTATGGAAAATGTACAAATTAGTGCTTCTGACAAAACTGCTCGTTACACAGTTTCAATGCATCATGACATCAGACTACAGCAGGCCTTAGCTTCCGCATGTGGAATTTATCAGGAAGAGCCAGTAGCAGCAACTAATCAGTAACCACAAATATCAGGGACACCCGGAGGCAAGATTGCACCCCTGCAGATATGCTACACAACTCTGGATAACAGACACACTAACGATGAGGGCTCATGCTTAGGTACTAGATATGACCCACTTACTTGCCTTCAAATTAGATCATGTAAGCTTGGAGTGCAAACCCACAGAGCTATTTCATTAGAAGAGTTCTACGTGTTTCAGGTGCCAGCCTTACAGTGTGAGGACAGTAACTGTATATTACTCTGGCCATCAGTACCCTTCACACACAGGCAGTGGTGTCAAAAGTTATCACTTGCAGATGAGAACTGTGAAAGATGCGAATACAAGTGTCAAGTTCTCTCTCCAAAGCACAGTGCTTATCCACTGAACATGCATATATTGCTTTACATTAGAGACTCAGCATATGCCAACAGAAGGTGCTTTTCCATCTCACCTTCTTTGTGTCTGCTGAACTTTCCACTGGGCAATTACTATTCAGCTTTCACAGAAGCAGGAACTTTTATTGCTTGCTGGGTGTGACCTCAATCAATCTAGCACCCAGTCCTTACAAAAGGAACAGACGAATTTGCAGTTGCGATACTAAGCTAGGGCAGAGCTCTTGTGTCCCAAGATACCTATTGTACTACGCAGCTGCAAAACACTGGTCAATATTCTGCCCCAAGTCCCTGTGTCCAAGACTGGATAGCAGAATTTCTGTATCTCACAGGGCTATTGTGCCATCAGCCTTAACAACTCTGAAAAGCTTGGACACTTCCTTCAAGATGACAAGTTTAACTTCCTTATGTAACAAACAGCACAAAACTGTTATTACAGAGCATTTCTGGATGCTTTGAATGGATGGAATTTTACAAGACAATGATTATAGTCCAAAGTGAAAGGTTCAATTTAATCCATACATTGCCACAAAAGAGGTATTGGAGAAGAATCGTTGCAAGAAATAATGAGGCGACTGTCTTTAATGACCTGAGCTCTCTTTGCGCAGTGCACGCTCTCACAACTGTGTGACTACCAAAACAGAGCTGTCTACTGCTGTATATCTATTTAACTGAAGCAGCACAGGCAAGATCATTTTGTTTAGTAGAAGGCTAGTTTCTGTCAGATAACAAATTTGCCTTTTTCTCAATCTAAGTAATCCAACCCTTAAAACATAAGCGAGATGCTTTAATCATCTTTGGCATGCAGTTCCTTTTGAGTTTCTTACCATTCCCAGCACTCCCCTTGATTTACAACAGGAATAGTCTTTAAAAGGTAGAAATTACTTTTTCATTACAATCTAGCTATATTATAGTAGTACATGCTTTTACATTTTTCTTATATAAATACAGTTGATGCTGCTGCTCTTTTGTACATGCAAGGCAAGATTTCATCTTGGCTGTTTATCAACCGAGATAAGAAAAAAGAGAGTAATTATATTTCTGTTTCCATTTTTTGCTAACATTGTCAGATAATGAAGTATGTATTACTGCAGGCTTCTGCAAAACAAACTAAAGGGACAGTAGTGTCAGGATGGAAAATGGAAGAAGAAAGTCAGCTTTGAAGTCTACCTGTACATCTTCACTGCACTGCCAGCTCTGAGCTCATTTTGAAATCAAAGAACGATCACACAAAACTCGAAGCAATCAGACACACATTGCTACATGGAGGCCTCACATCAAGTTCTTTCTTTTTAGCACGGAAAAGTAAAAACGCTGATGTTTCGAGATGAAGAATACAAGCAAATTAGTCACATCTAGCATATAATTAATGTTGTCAGTGTTCCAGTGAAGAAACACGCTTTGAAAACTTATAAAAATGTAGGGCTATTTTCTCAGACGTATAGTATGAAAAATTGTCATTTTTACACAGCAAAGGCAATAAATTTTGAAATCTTCACAGATGTGCTCTTAAAAGTTATTAGTTTCACCAGGGTGATCACAAATGCTTTACTCAGGTGTCCTACAAACATTAGAATAATACAAATCAAATCTAATACTAAATTACGATACCTATCGTCCTTACCACTGGGATTTTCGTTTTGCTTTGCATGCTTTGAACCTTATGGTTTTAAATAAGACAGTAGCTAAAAGAGTTAAAGGCTTTATAAACACCTGAGCAAATGAACAGAATGACAGCAGACACTCCAGTTATATTTAGTAAGCTGTGATACCTCATGAAGTGGAGAGCTTTAGCTGTTTGTACCCTTCCTGTGAAAACATCTGGACATAGACACCTGGGAGAGTAGACTTCAATGGAAAGGAAAATTATTTGAATGGGTTACATCTGACAACACATCAGATGAAGGGAAACAGTGAAATAGAAGACTGTACAAGTGCCAGACGTATGGTTCAATACCTGTTTACTGGAACACCGTGGATGTTAAAACTTGGCGATCTGTTATTTAAGGCAAAACTTTGCTAATGTTATGTAAGCCGGTAAAATACTTGGTTAACAGCATCCCATTCAGCACAAGACAAACAAAACTGCTGTCAATATTCCTTTTAATTAACCCAATAGTATTAGCTGCTTATGACTTCATTCCCCTTGGTCCCAGTGGGCAACCTGAAAGGCAATTCTCACTGTTACTTAGCTCCCGTGGTGTAATCCACAAGAGGCTGTCAGCTTGCCATGGTTTGTGACCTCTGACCCAATCACATTCTTCCTTTTAACATTACTACTTTTGCACATTTAATGAACTTTGTACATGGTTAAAAAGATGTCAGCACAGAGAAACGATAGTTCCTGCTGTGAAAGGCTCCATTGTTTCTATAAGTCTAATTGACCTTTCACATCACAGAAAACGAGAAAAAATCAATATAGTTACTTAGTCACCAGTCCAATGCTATCTTTTATAATTAATATCCTACCACATTGCTTTTGGAACACTGACACCCAAACACCACTCAATATACAAAAATGAATTCTCATTAATAACCATTATATTAATCACTGTTGCCCAGAACGGGAACCTGACCGCGAAATCCCCTGGTGGAAATTGCTATAATCGTTCAAACTACAGGAACGAATATTTTTTTCAGCATAATTACTGCTGTCTTCTTATTGAAAAATATCCATTAGATGGCAGCTTTTCGTTACATAAATCAAGTTGATTAATTTTTAATTTTTACCATTTATATGACTATGCACAAGTAAAGATCTTTGATAATTTAAATGATTAGCTGAACAATTATTAAAGCAACTTGCAGCAGTTCAAATATTCATTTAGTTACTAGAAAAGCCATACATCATTAACTTCCAATTAAAAAGTCGGGAAATTGTAAATGCTGATATGATAAAAATACACTTATGTTCTTGTCAATAAACAGCATATCACTGTAAAAATATTTGACTAACTTCAGCTGAAAGCAGGCAGTTCATCCAGCACCAGTTTTCTGCAGCTATTCCATGAGTGAGAAAAAAAAAAAATCCTCTTACGTGTCTGAAAGTCATTGGGAACAGTTATCCAATGACAGTAGAGCACTTCTGTGCCTTCCCCATAGTCCTTCTCCTCTGATGGAAACACAAACCAGCTGCTAGGTCTCTGCACTGGTTCAGCTCAGGAGAGCAATTCAGTTAACAGCCGGCTGGCAGCTCTCAGCACAGGAGTCCCTTCACACCACACCTGCCACTGTTTTTGTAAACATCCCCGCAAATTTTCTGCCCAGGCTTGCCCATACTTTTGTGTTAATGCACCTATAGCTTGCCCTTATGCACCTCCACTCACAAAGCAAAGGGTGCTCCTGCCCCGTATCCCTCCCATACCCCAGAGTGCAGCAGCACAGACTGCTGAGCCTAGCACATACCACAGCAATTACCTTTCCAACAGAAGGATCCTGCAAAAAGCCACCCACTTTTTTTATGAAACAGCAAAGTGGTCAGACTAACTTCTCCCTGAACACAAGGGGATTTTGGTTCACACCTTACTCTGCCTCCCTTGAATGGCTACAGCTGAGCTTGACATTGGCTGAGTTTTACCTGAAAATGTTCATCTGAGTACCATCACAGGTAATTAGGAACTGCTTCCCTGAAATCAGAGCTAGCAAACAGTGGAAGGGAAGAATTGTGATGCTAATGCTAAGCAATGAGACTTATCTCCAGCATTAAGTTCATACCTGTGTTGTATGGCCTTAAGCATATAGTACTGAAATTCACTTATACTATTCTGACCAATCTCCTGCCAGCTTGGCAATCAAAACTTTCAAATACATACAAAGAGTTGGCATCCTTGCAGTTGCATACATAACTTCATACCTTTCTGAATTCAACTGTTTCACATATCATAATGAGGTATGATTAAAATGGTTTTCTCTGGGGAAATGAGAGGCCAGTTGTATGTGATGCAGTGTTGGATGTTCCATTTCAGGATGTAGAGGCAGTACTGATGTGCAGGAGTGGCACTTACTAGGTTATTCTGCAAGTCTGCTCAAAGGTGGTTCATGCACATCATCACTGAGTTGCACTGTACCACATTGGCCTTCTCCGAGAGACCACCTTGCAGAAAGAAGAGGTGGTTGGAGGTTTTATTTTATTTAATTTGTTTTAAGAATATTGAGTTTCATTTGAAAACAAGTCAGTTCTTAAAATGAAGCAGTCAATTAACCTCACCGGTCTTCATTTGCCAAAACACAAAATTAAAAGTCACAAAAATTCTTTTGATTTTATAGTGTTTTGTGGTTGTTTATTTTTGTTTGCTGGTTGACTGTTTGGGGGTTTTTTTGCTTGTTTGGTTGGTTGTTTTGATTTGTTTCCACATAAACAATTCCATTGACACTGTCACAGGGGACATCATCATTAATACAACTTATAGGAGTTCTGTACAGAAGAATTGCAAGCTGTGCATAAAATAGTTGCATCTGCATGATTATGAACTTTCTGATTTTTTTTTTTTTTGCCTTCTACCTCTGATCATTAAAAGCCAACTTATTTTCTGTACCAAGTAAACTACCTTAACCACTGAGGTATTAGCAATTCTGTACCACACTTCCTCTCCTGTCCCAGTGTGCCTTCCCTTCCACCCCCAATACAAATTGGCACATATAAGCTTCAGTCTAGCCTGGAACATAAACCTGGATTGCCCTGATATATATGCTTTTCAGGAAAATGTGAAAATACAAGGATGAGGAGATGGAAATATTCAAAGTAGTGTTTATGGATGTAAGCCACCTACAGTGGACTCGAGTCCCAGTGATGATTAAGTCGAGGGAAAATCTCTCTGGATCATTACTAGGCCTCATAATTTCCTTTAAAAAATTCCTCATGTACCATGGAGCCTTCACATTTAAAGGAAGTTCTAAAATAATGCCACAATACTTTCAGTGTTGCAGCAAAAGAGTTCTACTCCAATTTAATGTTTTCTTACACTCTATCTAAATTTATTACCAATTCTGCTGTAAAAATCAGTTTTCACCTAGCTGAATTGTAATCAGAAGTTCTCATTGATATTAAACTCAAGACTTCTTGCAGTGGGAAAGTTTAAATTTTCTCTAATTTTGTTATTACTGATATTTGTGTATTTGGACTGGCCATAAGACCCCATTTTGTCAACATTTCTGTCCACTGAAGAGAAAATGGAAACACTGAAATTTAGAACTGGTGATTTCCAGTTGTCTTGTCTTCCTACATACATAGCAAGCTACAGCTATATTCAGCCACATTTTCCTTCCATACATCCTTACAGCAACAAACTCTGGAGCAATTTTATAAATTGTAACACATGCTCATATTTGCATTCTTACATGGGTTCCTTGACACCTGTTTGCAAACAGAAGCTGAATCTGAGTGAAGAAAAGTGAGGCAAAGGTCAGTTACAAGGAAGTAGTCTTTCAGGGAAGACTAATAGGAAAATCTGAAGAGACAGAATAAAACATAGGTCTTCAGTGTCATAGTTTCCTATTTTAAATGCCCTGTCTATCCTTCCTCTAGACTACTGCTGTCTCTACATAATGATCATTTTAAAGGATAATTTTAATAGTTAACTGTCTCACCTTGATATGAAAACTTATTCTAAACATTCTGCTTAGTTGTTTTAGTATTCAGGATGTTTGGGGTTTAAGAAAGAGAATATTTTTAAAGAAGAAACTTTATTTTTTTGAATAATTGGGGGGGTTCTGAATCAGTTCAATATGGTTCTTTAGAAGATTAGCGTTATCAACATGCGAAGGATAATATCACTACAAAGAGAGCAGACAGTGTGAGCCGCTACTGTGTCAATTAAATCTTGGCAGTCATTATGCATCTGTCCTTTTCCTGCCCCTTTCTTCCTTGGTGGTCTTCTGGTACTTTTCTTAATGCTAGCAGCCAAAAAAAGAAAAAAAGAAAAGATACTAGAGGCAATTTCTTTAGTACAGTCAGAGACAGACATTTTTTGTAGTTTAATATTTGAAACTGCAGCCCTTGTAGCTTAGAGGAGCCGCCACTCCACTATTTACACAGATGTTAGAGAAGGCAGCCTGTAACCATCTACCTCCGCCCCTGTGGTCACCTTTGCCTCTGAGCAGTCTTTGGGAGGTACATTAATAACATTTGTATTAGATACCCATTTCTCAGTTACAATATTTTTATTTCACGTTGTCTGTGTGGAATGTAACTCAATATGTATCCTTGATGCAGGGAGATGTTTACATAGTATTTTACGATTAGTTCAATTGGAGACCACTGGGTTTCACAGGCTAGTATCAATAGTCCATATTAGCAGAGTGCAGGCAAGATGTAATTATGGTGTTCCAAAAGAGCTGCACACAGAAAGTTAGGAATAAGTTTAAATGGGATACTAAACAGCCAGCTACAAAGAAAAAAAGTAAAATTGATCCAATCTTTAAATTTTCTTATTGAAATGAAAGTAAATATCTCCAGGAAAGACTGAATTAAAAACCAAGAGAGCCAAAGCATGTACAAATTTGATTTTTAAAAAGTCAGTCGTAATTGCTTGGCAATGCAATTGAACAAGAAATTTTGTCTTTCCCTGACCATCTTGCTTTGGCTATTCTTTGAAGTGCTCCAAAGAAGCAATAATACCTAGTATTAGAGGGTCTTAACATTTCTTTTGATTCTACCTTTTAATTCACTCCTCTCCTGCTTACAGAATGAAATTGGTAGAGGGCTTATTCCATAGGACTTTCCTGCCTCTTTAATCTTCAGCTTTGCTTTCTGAGCGCCTGCAGGTGCCTGTGCCCCACTGGCAGGGCGAGTGCAGGTCTCCCACTGGGAATTTTACTCAGCCAGGTGTCATGCTGCCCTGCTGAGCCGCAAACACAGCAGAACCTGCCAGGGGAATATTTGCATTGTGGCTTTTCCTTTTGAATCAAAAGGTGTTAAAGATGTCATTGAAGAGCTTAGAATAGTGACTAAGCATTTTCTATACTTCAGTCTCTCATGGCCTAACTTAGTCATATGGCCTCCTGCAGGTATGCCTAATAACTCCAGCCCTAGTGCCTATATCTTTTCACACCTTTTTACCAAGAAGGAAGCATTGTCTTTGATTGTCCATCAGCCCTAATCCTTTCTCAGCATGAAGCTTGTTAGCATAATTGGAGAGAAGAAACCAAAAAGGTACATTATGTGCATCTATGTGTTTCTTTTTCAGAGAGGGATGTTATTTGGTTGAAAGACCACTGTATTTATTGCATTAATCCAGCACCTATAGGTTTCCCTGCTAGAAGAAAGTCTCTATCTTTTCAGGTTTTGATTTAATGCAAGTGATGAAAAATCTCATCTAAAAACTTGTGAATGACAGTCACCATGCTTGGGAAAGACTTGCAGAAGTGTCTGCCTGGAATATTAGGCTATCTATCCCAAAAATAACTACGGAAATTGACTGGCATCCCTGAATTCAACTTCAGCTTCCTGGTCAGTTAAACATTGAAATTATTGAAAGTTACATTTTTAGCTTCTTTTCCAAGAAGAACAAAGATTGATAATATCTTGCCCAGGACACTGGAGGCTAAGAATAAATAGGAAGGTAATGAGCCCTAAAAACTTCCAAGACAGTTTCCCTCTTCTACCATCTTAGTCTTTAATGACAAGCAGTAAAAGGACTACAAACAACAATAAGAGAAAGCCAATCATCCATCACAGTTGCTCTGTATTAGGATTTACTTCATACTTTAGTCTTCATCTCTCACTAATAACAAGGTGCAAATGCCAACATAAGTACAATTTATCACCTATTATACCCTCTGTCGAGCTAGTAGAAGAATCTTTGTTATTTCTACTCACACAACCCAGAATCTCCGCACAGCCAGATCAGGAAGACCGAGCAGCAGCAAGGCACCTGGCTCCTCTCTAATACATCAAGCATTACACGATTTACGCTAGTTCAGTTATCATCTGATTCATTCCCAGCACAGTCAGTGGAAACAACAAAACACAGGTCTGAAGCACAAGTGTGCTACAGCTTCTCTTGGGTACGTCAAACTTGCAGACTATCCTGGCCAAGACTTGCTTTGAGCTGGGCCTAAAACCAAAAATAGTCAAGTGATCTTGCTATTTAAGATGCTCTTGTGAACATGTTCATAAAAACACTTCTAGAGTAATTTACGCAGATGAGATTGCCTTCTTTCTCTGGCCCTGGTAATATAGATGCATTCAAAGAAGTACCCAGCTATTATTTCCATATTCCCCACCCTGCAATGATATCTATACACCTTCTTTTACCCCACTGGCAATAACAGCTTTATTTTCAAAATAAAGGAACTTTTATTTTACAAACTATATTCTATTAATTTTGGCACAGCTAGGCCCAATATACCACCTTTCATCACAAGCAACAAAACAAATCAGTACAGGTGAAACTTTGATGAGTCAAAAATGCATTTATACAAGTTTCTGCGCAGAGGTTAAGTGACTTGAGTCTCTGTAAATGCTAAATGAGCAGAATCTCAAGAACAAGTCTCAAGCTTTGAAGATTTGAAGGCAAAGAATGAGCGTATGATCACACTGTTTTTAAATTTGTGGTATCTGGCTCAGGGTTATCTCATTTCATTTTAAACTGGATCAGAAAATACAAGAAAAAATATCCATTTTTCTTTCTTATGTGTAAACAAGTATCACATTGGTTACAGGGCTTACTTGTGCTGAATCGAGCAACACTTGACCTCATGCAAGATACAAGTGTATGTGATCACAAAAACTTCTCGTCTTACTTTCTTTTCTACTTCTCAGGATAGACTTAGATTGTTATCCGTATTTGCAACCTTTTTACTGCTCTGGAGTGCTTGCAATCCAGATAACATTGCCCAAGCTTCCTTAGCTTTACACTGAAAATAAGATACTTTTTCTCTTATTTGGCAGTAAAGTTGAATCAATTACACTCAAGATTTTCAATAACCGTTCTAAAATTAATATATTCCATAGTTTGTTATACAGTCTTAAGAATAATACGTTGCTGAGCATGGCTTGTGAATACCTCAGATTCCTTCTTTCTATATATTCAAGCATGTAGAGCACCACATATGTGTAAGCAACTGTCCTAGTTTCACTAGGACAGAGTCATAGGCCAGCCATAGCCTACAGGCCAGAAGCAGTTTGGAGCCAACCAGGTGTTTTGCCAGTTACATGGGCCAGCAAAAGGGATGCAGCCATCAAGAGAAAAATCACACAGAATCACAGAATTGTTGAGGCTGGAATAGACCTCCAAGATCATCAAGTCCAGCCTATGATCCAACACAACAACACCTAGCTAGACCATGTCACTAAGTGCCACATCCAATCTTCCCTTAAACACTTCCAGAGATGGTGACTCCACCACCTCCCCAGGTAGTCCCTTCCAGGGCCTAATAACCCTTTCCATGAGGAAGTGCTTCCTAATATCCAACTTAAACCTCCCCTGGTGCAGCTTCAGGCCATGCCCTCTTGTCCTGTCACTACACAAAAACACATGCAGATTTTATTATCTATCTCTATGGATTGTAGAAATGATATAGCGTGGCTGACAACCAGGGGAACAAAGGAAGCAATAGACCCCCTCACCACAGGTGATACAACAGAAGAAAAGACAAACTGAGTCAAAAATACAACAACATAAGAAGACATCAACCACACCCCATATCTCATCATAGCCATGAAAAGACCAACAAGACAAATGCTAAAAAGAGACATTATCCAATCCATTACCTTTGTAATCCTTGACTCTTCCATACACTCCTGGCTTTCCACAAAACTCCTTCACACACACACCTCCAGCAACAACTCTCAATGAGGAGCTCTACCGGCCTTTTATCTCCACCTCCTAATCACCACCTAAATGGCAGCTGTTTTGAGTTTCCACTTTAATACTCAGCATTTCAGGGTGTGCTTGGCCTGGCCTCCCCTCCTGGATGG
This sequence comes from Baryphthengus martii, assembly GCA_013396935.1. NCBI lineage: Eukaryota > Metazoa > Chordata > Aves > Coraciiformes > Momotidae > Baryphthengus > Baryphthengus martii. Next base: position 76,662 of record VWZK01009405.1, read on the forward strand.
CCCTCTTACAACAGAGGGGGCCATCCTTCATATCAAGGTCTGGCATGGCATGTGTCATGTTTATCATCGCTGTTAAGTTCAGTAAAATGCTTTGCCATCAATCACATCACCTTGGACTTTCTGTAACTCATAGCCATGCTGATCTTGTCACAGGTAAAAATTTGATTTCCATTAACTGGATTTTTACTCACTTCTAACCTCCTAGAACTGAAGTTGTTCCTCCATTCCAACACAGCAACACCCACAGCACACTGAGAAGAGACCACTTTCTTACTAAAGATGCAAAACATAACACAAACTGTCTAGGCCTTTAGTATTTCCTTACATCAGAAGATACCTGCAGATCTAAAATTTAAGAGCCAGAGGAGGGGAAAGTGAAGCAAGTATAACTCAATTAAACAAAGAAACAATAAATAAATAATCAACAAAAAACAACCAAACAAAAGAAACTCATCAACAACAAAAAAAATCACACTGCACAATAAAAAGCCCACATCACAAAACCATGCAAAATAAACATCTTATCGACTTTCAATTAAACGCCATGCAATGAAACACAGAAGTCTTCCCAGATATTTAGAAATCTTTTCAGTATTTTTGCTCTCAAAACACTAGAACCTAAGGATTTGGAAGTATGCACATACGTCACTCAGTTTTTAGCTACATCAGACAACTAGTTTTCCAGAGCTGTATGTACGTACATATACAGAAATTTGAAACATTGGTCTTATTCTGACAAATTAGCCTAACATAATTATCCAGGTAACTTGGCCATCTAAAATGGTAGCAGTGTTCCTCTGCTAGATCATTCATAAATCATTGAAGTCTATTTGGGGATTAAACATTTACTGAAATAACTAATGTGAAATGTAAGCCACAATGACCAGTGCCCTCATGTGAACACAATTTTTCCACAAAGGATTACATTAGACTTCGGCAGAACAGCATACTATGTACTTTTGCAGAGCCAGAAGTTGCATTTCCTTAATGGTTTTCCAGGACACTATCAGTATTAAATATATATCAGTCATTATATGTAAATACATGTAACAGTTTTAACATAACAGTTTCTTCCCTCTGCAGGAAAGAAAAGGAAAATCCATCAAAAAATGGTGCATAGGGAAATCAAATATCAAATGCTTCCTGCCTCCAAGAAGAGATGTAATATTCTGTGAATGACTGACCTGGCTCTGACCTTGATCATGGTAAGAGATTTGTTTTGGTAGACTGCTGTAGCCAGCAACCTGCAGAGAGGTTTGGGAATCCTACCGGAGGGAGTTCTCAGTGCTGTAGTTAAAAAGCACATTTGTTTATGTGGAGATAGTATTGCAGATATGGTATTGCAATAATATATTTAAGATTGCTTGACAAATACATTAAAAGAAAGCTAGATAATTAAATACATAAGCATGAAAGGCTTCTTGAAGATAACATAAGGTGAGATGTAGCACACACCGCTGTGATTTCTGTAACAAAGGCAGCATTAGAACAACATTAGTGGCTTTAATTATAGCCAGACAACAAATTCAAATAATTTTTTCTCACTCTATTTATGGACTGTTGACCTCAGGTATTGAAACGACTGGAGAAAAGTTCAACTTTCTGTATAAGGCACCAAGTGTACATATTACCTTCATATAAGGCATGATAAAATACAGAGAAACAGAACAGAGCATCAATATTTTCTTGTTTAACGCAGACATGAGCCATTTTTAGGGGGCTTTTTGCTGTTAATTTTGTTTTCCTTTCCATCAAAAAAAGAAACAAAACAGTTGAAGAATGTTCAAAGTACAGAGTTCCAGTTTTTATTTGAATAATTTTGATACTTACTAGTTATAAACCAAACAAATGTTGCAGCTAAGCAGCTTTTAGGTCAATTAAACATGATGACTTCCTGCCTGAAGTTTTAAGTCTTTTGCCCTCCCAAATAGAGGTTTTGTTAAGTGACCTGACAAAAATACAAGTTGAAAAAAAGATAAAAGTGCAGTCCTGCAATAATTGTCCATCCAAAAATTATGGCTTATTTTTATATGTTATGTTATATATATTTTATAAAAGGCAACATCAGAACTGAAGATAGCTGGGTAGCTATGGTGATTTGAACAGACTAGAGAACCAAGAACAAAAAAGAAATTATGCTTCTCAGGAAACTACAGAGAAGATAGGTAATCAACAGCAAATATTGGTGGAAACCTGTGACTCTGAATAGGTAAGAGGTGAGTTGGTCTACAGACTTCCACGGAAGAATCAGTAATTAAACAGAAAGCCCAGCCTACAAGACCAGCTTTATTTCCATAGTGCCACTGACAACAGGGATGTGCAGGTCCCTAGCAAAGATAGGGATGCTGCCAGTCCACCACAGCATGCTGTCCCACTGCACAAGAGCACTGTTATAATCCCCATCCCAACAATACCAAAGAGTTATCTGTAGAAATACTCTACCAAGTCTACAGAAGTGTCTTTGTTCATTACTGAAATCACAAAATTGTGAGAGCGAAACGTAAAACATTTCCCTGTGTAGAGAGGGAAGGACCCAAGAGGAAAAGAACTGTAAAAGGTTGCATTTGTTATACCGGTATGAAAAGGCAGTGATAACTAGAAAATCCTTGGTGGTATCACAAAAACAAGTGGGAACCTTACCTCAGCAAGACAGTAATTAAGGATAAGGCATAATGTGTTCTCAACTCCATTGTGATGGCATTTATACCTCAGGTGTAGTGTGATTTTAACTTTAGTAGGTTGGTGATTAAATTTAAGGTATATATGAATAATACATGGAAAATGAAATGATGCATTATTATAGATAAAAGAAGTGAAACAACCAGTTGGAGATGTTGTTACAGAACTCTGAAAGTGCAAGCTTCCAGATCTTTATGTTCCTCAGTTTGAAGGATTAATGAGAACACTAAAGATTTATACCCAGGCCCTGGAGCAGAATACGAGTGGGGGTTTCTAGGCATGAATCTCACCACTTCCTGAGAGAGGCAATTTTTCAGGTTCAGTGTGGCTGAAGAAAATTGGCCTAGAATTACCTGATGGAACTTCAAGGGAAATTTGTGCTGGGACATAAGACACTTTAACCCATGGAGCAATTTCATGGCATAAATGAGATATCCATGTACTGAATTCTTAGATTAGCAATGATTAAGTTGTCTGCAATGCCTTTCAAACTCTGAAGCTGCTTCCAGAGCAGAGAGAAAAATCACAGCAGACAAGATCTGGACACCTGATGTACTAGTGCTTGCACTTCACAAGTTCGTTTTCTTGCTGTTACCTTGGCATTCTTCACAATTCAAACTCAAGAACAAAAAAATCAACCCAACTCCATCATCCAACACCAGAAAATTAGCTTCCCATTATGGCAACTCCGCTTGATTTGAAACACTGTGCCACATTTATCCAATTTTGAGTCAAAAAGCAGGAACTGATGTCGTACTCACCATTCCTACCCCAGCCAAACTATAAGCTCTCAATAAAAATTAAACCTATGTTTCTGTATCACTGCTATATTTATAGTACCCACATAAAACATTTTGCAGAAATTAGTTTTTCTTAACTGGCTGTGTGTTTGTCTTTCAATAGTAAAAGAGTATTTGCTTCTAGAAATGTGTTTTTCAGGGAATCAGCTAGTAAGATTTTGAAGGTCCATGCTTGCCCATTCTTATTCATGATGAGCATGAATGCTCTTCCTCCACTCTCTCAAACAGCCACTCTCACTAAAACCATACATAACTCCTCAGAATCTCTGTTTTGAAAGAAATTGGGAATCACAGGAACAACCGCTTCAACAGACTAATCTGATACTGGGAACTTTCTCTCTCACTAATCTTTGTTACTTATTGCCACGCCTCTTTAAAACAGCATCATTTTCCATTACCCAGCATGGGTTCATGACCATAACATTCATGTAAATCACCACTTGCACTCAGTCCCTCCCGTTTCCAAGACAAAGCAGCACAAGGAAATCCTCCAAATCAACTCTTTCCTGGCCAACACACAGAGTTGCCTACTCCTTCTCTCCAGCAACCTGTCAGGCAAGCCTAGGCTGAAGCCTGTGATAGCCCCCATCCAGGGGTAGAGCTGAGCCCCACAAGCGCACAACTCCCAGGGTGAGTGCTGCTGACACTTCGTGAGTACCATGGGGAAGGTGACAGCCCAGAACTTCTTTCACCCTAGTTCAGAAGTGAATACATTTTATTCTGAGCATGACATGTGGTACAGGTTATCTCAGAATTTTTTAGGCACTATCATAGCTGCCTGTCATTAGTTTATTAACTTAAAGCTTTATATATACTTGACAGGAACCCTATTGCAAATTCAATTCCTGGCATTTATTTTTGCTAACATAAGGCCACCTTGTTAAAAGATAGCAGTGAGTTTTGATAGCCCCCTGATTTGTTACCAGATCAAAGCATTAATGGTCAAAACCTTGCATGGGTGACTTTTGTTTGTGGCCTGATATGCAGAGGTACTAAGCAGAAATGGTTGCTCAGAAAACGACTATTGCCCAAATTATCAAAACTTGCATAAGTGCAGGGGAATTTATGGATCAAAATCAGAGTTGAGTATGCAAGACATTTTTAAAAGCTGTCTTGGCCCCAGCTACATTCCTGCTCTCCAAGAAGAACAATGCTTGGATGGTGGTCTTGGGAAGAATCAGTAAATCAGTATTTTTACATGGAACATGGTGCTTGCAAAAGCTGCTTCAGGTGCTCTACATTTACTCAGCGTAGAGGCACTACTACAGCAGTTTGTGTAGATTAGAGTAGTTCAGCAGCAGCTCCCAGTGGGCTGCTTTTAATGTGTGTGTGTGTGTCATCAGCTCTCCAAACACAGTCAACTCTTCACTCTCTGAAAATGAGGGACATGGTTGTAGTTGATGCAAATGCCCAGAGAAGAAAAGTTATAAAACTCAAACCCAGCACAGTACACATATATATTACAACATCTCTGTGAGAAATCAGACTTGGATGAGATAGACTAACCAATTAGCTCCAAACCAGTATGAGTTTTGCTGTATCAAAGCTGGTTTCTGTGGAGCTATTTGTTATACCTTCATTATGCTCTAAGTACCAGCTTTCTCAGAATCTACTATATTAAGGTCAGTGTTACACAGGAATGGGTCGATGCATTAGTACAACCATATACCATTCCAAAAGAGCCCTTCTGTGGATTTCCACATGTTCAGTTCAATGGGCACAACCCAAGTGAACTTAGCAGACCCCAGCTGGATTTGACGGACTTTGAGATAACCTGCCTCTGCTCTACCTCCATCCATGAAACACAGCCAGACAGCAATGGAGCTGAGCATATACACAGCCATCATAGATCTAGCAGGTATATTGGTTCAGGCCCTGTGTGGCAGGAGACTAGATGTACTTGCCTGCTCCTGAGAGCAACTTCTGTGTTGCTGCACTTGCACTAGTGTACAGAGGTGGTCCTGAGCTGTCCCTGCACCCATGGCACAAATAATTCACAATCTAGCTGACTGAAAGATGACTGCATCAACTTCCAAAATCCCATTTCTACTCAGGGGAACAGAGAAAAAAAGCAGCATCCAAAAGATATAGGAATAATTTCCTGCAGATCTCCTTGTTAGAGTTATTAACAGTAATTTATTGGTTGATAATGCAGCTAGAATAACACTATAGCTTTTTATGTTAATACTGTTCAATTTAATAACTTCTGCTGAAAGTTTTTGCTACCAAGCACCAGGATATCAAATCAAGCCCATCGTATCTAAATGAGTTTGACATGACCTCTTTTTAAAAAGCAGGCTTTCTAAAGATACACTACTCAATACGAGGTTATGGATGTAGGAATCAATTGGTAAATTTATAGATGAATGTATTGCTCACAAAGACAAGCTAGAGTATCATCTAAGTGGTTCATCTGGTTTTACAAAATACATATGAATTCACTAGTCCATTTTCCTTTGTTTTTCTTCTCATGTGAAAAGGTCATATCTATCTCACAAAACCACACCCCTAGTTGAAAGACTTCTTTTACAAACTTTTTACAAACCCTGAATTAATTACTGACCTGACCGAAGGTAATAGACATGGCAACACTGAAGTGTCACAAAGCGTAGCCCACGCTGGCACAGGTCTGGGTGCCAGCTGCCAGGAAGACTCCAGTTCAGATGCCAGCTGTGTTTGCATGCTGCTGTGCTTCAGCTAGCGTGTCCTGTGAGAGCCTGCCAACTGCAGCAGAGAATACTGCTTGCATAACGAAGCTAAACTCTGCTTGGACAAGCTACACAGCACAGTTCTGCCTTGCAAACGAAGATCTTCCCCAGCTCATGCATCCTATCGCTGTATCACTTTCACAGTGTAGACATTTTTTACTGGTCAAAACCTGGTCTGCCAAATATCAGTCGTCTGCTTCACATCAGATAAACTCAGGGTCTCAACTAGGAAACAGAAACTTGAGAAAACTATTGTCTAGATTTTAGGTATATTAAACCATTAGTTCATTGGTCTAGTTTAAAAAGTGCTAAGGCAGTTTTAGAAATCACTCAAGCACTCGACACAGGTTGAGTCTGTCCAAGTTTCTTCATATTTCTCATTCAGAATATAAAATAACTCCATGCTTTAAAAACACTATTTATGTGGTCACTCCAATGTAAACTTTAAAGACATTCCACTGTAAACTTGATATCCACCTTTCATGTGCTGCATAAAGGTCCTCACTAGCATGTTGTTAGTAGGAGCATTACCCCGTAGGCTGGATTACGTTTGAAAAATCACCCTGGCAATTGAGTTGCTCTTACTTATGTATTCAAAATCAAAACATGCCTACGATTATCATGGTGATTTATTTTTTTTTTCTGTGCTGGTAAATTTTGAAAGCATGGGACTGAAATTTGCTAAAATTGATTAAAAATAATAATTATGTATGAAAATTTGGATATTTTTACCAGGCAAAATGATAAAGATGTAAGGCTTTTCTTTGCTGATTTTTAAAAAGTTGATTTAGAGTAGTGTTAATGTTTGGATTTTTCAGTTATGTGTAGTTTGAGTCTATTTGGTAAAGTATATTTGAGATTGTTACGGGACTTTTAGATTATAAGCAAGATATCTATGATTAAAATATATTTTTTTTTTCTTCTTTTAGTTATCTTTCACTTTCATCTGATGGAGAGTAAAAGATAAAACAAGCTTTTGTTGTTTACTGTACATCTGGAATATAAAAAAAGCACAGTATGAGGAAAGGATACTCTATGAAACAGTATGTCAGAAACATTTGCAGTCAAAATTCCAGAAATAGCAAGATGTTAGCTAGATAATTAAAATGTCTTCCAGGTCTAAACCATAGGGAGCTGGAGTTTTAATCACGTAGAGTATATTCATGAGAAGTGTTCTCTTTTATCTATATGATAAGATTTTGATGTTTGCGTTTTGGAAGAAATAAGATCCTGGTCTGGAGCACAAACGTTGTATTTGGTTGGTATTGGCAGCACTCACAGAATCAAACACTTCTGTAGAAATCCCTTTTTTTACTTACTTTTACTTTAAGAGGTACCTGCAAAAAAGTTCAGATGTGATCTTTCCTCAAAGTACATCCAGCCCTTCAGATTTAACTTGCCTGGAAAGAGGTGAGATATCTTTCTGCAAACAGCTCAGTGTCTTCACTGTAACATCATCAGAGAAAAGCAGTAAAGAACCCGAGATTTGTTTTACTGCAAATCAAAGATCTGTCCTTAAAAGGCCTAATAAAATGCCTGCTATAATAACAAGGTAAATGTAAAGGGGACATTTATGCCGCGAGAACTTCACTGGGCTGCGGAAAAACTAGAATGAGCTTAGTGGGGGAAAAATAAGATTAGCCGCGTTCTCATAGCTAGAAAATGGTTTCATGGCTAAAGCAATTCACTAATCTTATTTTCTAATTCCACCACATCTTTTATTAACTTATTTTTCATCTTGTAGCCCACACACAACCATAAAATTCAAATAATGTTACATTCGTATCTGTACCATCTTAGTCTACGCCTAGTCAGATCTAGTTATTGAGTAGTATTTTAAAAGCTACTGTAATTTTAACGGACAATTTAGATCTAGGCTGTGCTAAGAGAAAAGAAAACACATCAGTGCCAAATTAGGCTCTGATGAGGCTCTTGATCACTTTCCCTTCTCCTGACAAAAACAGAAGGTGCTAGTAATGCTGAGAAGGTCTGTGTCCCCGATGAACAGATGTTAATAACAAAGAGCATCTTCCTCATGTTAAATAGCCAAAAGAAGAGATATTGCAGCCATTGATAATGATACCCATATATCATGCATGCTAAATCATGACTAAATAATTAAAATCTGTGCGTGATACTTGTTTCAGGCAAGTAAAGCAGATCACAGTTTTAGTGGTCAGAGGAAATGAAATGCGGCTTCACAGAAGTGATTGTCACTGAGCACACAGAGCATTATAATACACACAAAGAAAATTAAACTAGGAAAAAGGCAATTGACTGTGAGCAGCTTATTCAAGAACGAGGGCTGGCGATTCAGCAGTGGTTTGCCTTCCGGTTATTTTGATGCATTGTTTGAATATGCATTAACATGTGGGCAGAGTGAAAGGAGGGAGGTGGTGAACGGAAAGTTCTCCTGGGGTGTGGCTGGTGGCCGGGTGCTCCCTCTTGCTGGTGGCAGGGTCGCATACGCCGCCTCGTGTCACCACGTAGGCTCTCCTCCTCTCTTGGCCAAAAGAAGTCATGGATGGATAGACCGACGATATTTCCTGCAGTGGGGGAAATAGCTGAGCGTAGGCAACTATAGCCCATTACAAACGTTACATGCTGTATTCTCCGCGGTCTCCACTTTACGCTAGTTGTGTTGGCAGGAACACTGGAGCAACGGTATAGCCCCAAATCCACCCAAGCACACCTCACTCGACTCCCAGACTCCCTCTTTGTGCTACGCCTGTGATCTGCAGTGGCCCCCAATAGCAGAGAGCTGCTCCCACACACATCTGTGTGCAGATGTGAGGGAGAAGTCTCCATTTCCTGAGGCCTGCCCATGTGCTGTGGCCAGCTGAACTCATGGGGACCCATGCAGAGAGCGTGTTATCTCATGTCATAAAACAAAGGCTACAAAGCCAGGGCAGCTTTGGTAGCTGTCATACAGACCTTTCCTTCAAAGCACGGAGAAGAGGAAGAAAAAAAAAAAAAACAACAAAAAAAACCCCACTATTATTCAAAACATGAAACAAGAATTAGTTCAACTTCATTTTTTCCTCCCATCCATTTATTGAAACTGATTAAGAGAATTCTGAGGAATATGAGAAAGTGTTCTGTGAAAGTTGTCAAAGTATTAAAATTGAAGTGTAACTTTTTTCACAAATTAATTTTAAAGTAATTTCACTCAATAAATTTGCATAAGCATATACTGCAAAAACATTGAGAATAATAGCAATAAGAACATTTTAGAAAATGAATTAGCAATCTAGCTAGCAATAAATGGATATTCCCTAAGAACAACACTCGCCTTTGCTATACTCACCTACACTGCGTTTCTGAGACTGGTGCACTTTGACAATCTAAATACTGGGGTGGGGGGCAGGAAACAGATACTTCTATTTGTCATGATAATATGACAATCTACCCTTGTTTTCTCCCATTTGTGAAGTTTATGAACATCAACTTTGTGTGAAACTTTAACTTTGAAATTTAAAAGTGTTGTGAAATTTTTCACTCAATTTCCAATCAATTGCTGATATAATCATACTGAGAAGAGTGATCTGTGTTTTCCGAGGGTGGTAGTAGTGCCCTGATATTAATTACAGAATAAATACAATAATACAAATAAATTTGCATGATTCTCATTTTCTCTTTGTGTTTTTCTAATACACCCATATTTTTAGCATTAAAGGACTAAATATGTAAATAACATATGCATACCTATTTTAATATCGATATTTTTAAGCACGGTGCTTTTTTCTCTGCATGCACAAACCAAAGACGTTGTGCTGATTAATATCAATGTATTTCAGTTATTAAAGGAAAGTTTTAGTTTTCTAATTATTTTCACGAGTGTAGAACTTGTTTAAGGCATGAATACATAAGGGATATGTCTGAGTCTTCTGGGACTTTGCTCTATATTCTGTTTCTTGCTTCATCTCCAATAATCTCACATGCTGTAGAGGCTCCAGGTTAATGATATAATTTAATCAAAGATTATTCTTTCTATACAGCTACGGTAGAAGTGAAAGATTGTGGCCAAAGAGTTGTTAAAAAGAATTGAAATAAGAGCAAGAGACCAACAGAATGTCTAACAAAGTGTTCCTAAATGTTGTGATGTGTAAAGTAGATATTACTGGTTGCACCTCTGTGAGAAGCCAGAAAAGTTTTTAGAAATGTTTAAATTGAGATATGCATGTGGGGAAACAGGCAGCCACCCATTAAAGGAGATAGGAAACCATGACTGGAACATGGTTTAGGTCTCTTTCACGTCACCAGAAGTGTGTCTCTTGGCTTTAACAGGGAATGGAGTCCAATCCTAATGAAGAGACAGTACACCAGGAGTATTCCAGCCAGAATGAAACCACAGAAATAATAGAATCTATTAATTTTCTGTGTGATTTAAATTTTCTCTTTTATTCCAAACTTACATTTTCCTCCATCCCGGTAGGGCTTTTCTTCCCTTTAACAGCCATTAATTATCATAACTTTTTGTTCATGGTACAAGCCGAAGCCTTGACTTTATACTCTTGCTCATGATCTGAAGATATTTTCTTTAGATGTATCTATATTGCTTCCTTTCTAAAATAAATACCTCCAAAAAATGAAGTGTGGTAATGCCAGATTGCTTCCTAGAACCCTAAAAAAATTACTGTTAGTTTTGACTGCCAAGTGAAGCTGAATCTGGAAAGAATAGAGGATAAAAATATATCAAATTCCATATATTTCGGATTATAGTTTTAAGCTGTTGTCTTTCTTAGAGACTCATGTGTGTTTGAGTAANAGATTATAGTTTTAAGCTGTTGTCTTTCTTTCTTAGAGACTCATGTGTGTTTGAGTAAAATGAAAAAAGGATGCACAAAAAAAATAAATCCTGTAACACATTTGAGTGTCATAAAGCAATTCTTTAGTGTACAATAACAACTGTAATGTCTCTGGACATGTTAAGTAAAATGGAGAAGAGTGTTTTAGTAAAAGGATATTTTGCCAACTAAAAAAACACTCTTAATTGTAGAGAAAGAAATCTTTTAAACTAACATGACAAGGTACACACAAAAATTAATATTATACGCTAATGTTCTTTTTAGTGAATAGCTTAGGTTGATTTATTCATTTAGGTAATTACGTACCACAATATTAGTAATTCAGAGTTAAATTGAATTAGGAAACACAGAATAAATTGAAACTGTAGTCAGATTTCCTTCTCACTGTGTAACGAACAGAGATGTATTGATGTAAGTTCTAAGTGTACTACATAAGTCAAATTCCCTAGACTGCAATTTGATCAAAAAGCATTAGACATTTACTTAGGCTATAATAGGTCCTTACCATTGGATGGCAGTAAAATTCTACATCAATCACTAGAAGCAAAGTGAACCTGGGAAAACAATAGGATTTTTCCTTTTTTAAGGATGGAAAGCTCGAGGGGGGATGGTGATGCCTTAAATGCTGTGATAAGCACTAATATTAATATATGTTTCCTTTTTCTGTGTTAAGAGCATTTTAGAAATAGTAAACTCAATTTTCTATTGTGTGGAAAATCATTTATTTCTCCTTGAAAAGAAAAAGGAAATTTAAGCATATTGCAAAGACAATGGAAATATATTCTATTTATTGCTACTTAACTATCAGAGGTTTATATATATGTTTTGTTTACTTTTTTACTCAACGGGATTTGTTAAATTTTGCACAATATGCAAATTATTTTTTCAATAATCAGCCTTCTGCAGTAGCATTGTAGAAGATTGCTTTTTTTCCTTTCGCATTTATATTATTGTTGCAAATACTACGAGCAAAAGAATCCCATTTTTAATAAGAAAACAATCTATCCTTTCTGTATGTGCACATGAACGTGACACATATACATGAAAACACCCTCTATACAGAGAGAACCTTTTTAGACAGCAATCTCATATCATAAGCCATGTTTCACCATCTTTGCTCAGACCCATGTCAGGATCAACTCCCATTCAAGTTTCTGGAAATCTAATCTATAAATTAAGTTTCTGTAAGATGATCAGAACCAAAAATTCCCAAGTTATTAAAATTAAATAACCAAATTTAGCTCTATGCCTTGACCTTGACTAGTAATGTCAAGATTTAGACCAACAGCAAGTACATCTTTGTTTTAATTGATATTACAACTAACATAATAAAATGCTACTACCATGTTCTTACCATATTGTTTATATAAACAAAACATTAAATAAATAGAAAAAAATATTATCTGACAAGTGATCTTGCAAAATTATTTTACATTTTCTACTTCCTACCAAAAATGTTATTGGGAAGCTTCCTAAAATACATGTACGAATTAGTTTCTCTTTCAAATGTGCAAGTCCTGATCAAGGAAAATCAATAGAAATATTATAAATACATTTGCTTTCACACTAATTGCACAGGTTTTGAATTCAAACTAGGCCCTCTTTATATTAAAAAATAGAGTTTATGTGGTTAGCAAATACATAGAATTATATATTTACAAGACTGAGTTAAATAAAGCAAGAAATGTGTTCGGCATATGCTCATATATGAAGAAATATAAATTCTTATGTCTTCATTTAGTGTTTAAAAAAAAAGTTATAAATTTAGTAGGCTGAATTACAACCTAAATGGCCATAAAATGAGTCAACTGTTTTTCACAATGTATTCAGGGTGGTCTAAAAAAACCCTAAAGGCTATTAATCAGGATTTCCTGGGATCAGACCACAGACTCCCTGGCAATTTATTCATTCACTTTATGTTTAAAGTCTGTTAAAAGTTTATAGCTTTTCAAAGATCATATTTGGCATTAAAATTTGGAAGTCATGTAACAAAAAAAAATGGAAAAAAAAGAGAGAAAATGGCTTATCACAAACTCATTCTTAGGAAAGAATGTGTAAAACACACAATGGAACTGTATTAGTCTGAGTTTTATGACAATGACTGTAAAGTGAAACAATGCCATGAACCTGGTGATATAGTCTTAGTTTCACTCACAAGGCCTTATAATTACAGCATTCCTGAACCGAAATAGGAAGTCCCCACAGAAATATTTCTCTCCCACGTTAAGGCCATGATCCTACAACTATCAGCTTTAGGGGCTTGAGCAGTCCCAGATAAATCACTTGAATTACTCATATATTTAAGATAATCATATACCAGTGGGATCAAAAGCCTAAGATTTTGTTGTTGGAATCCCCAAAGACTTAGCACATGGGACTAGGTCTTCTGAGGTCCAGAACATTATAAATTCACTTATATTTAGTGAGACTGAACAGCCAGCAATTCATATTCTTCCCACATTTCTGTTTAGTCCAAACAATGTCATTAAGACTCATGAACAGAATTTTTTCAGGTGTTCAGAATTATGAATGTATCAGAAGCTGAGATTTTTGGCATTTCACAGAAGGGGTTTGGTGCAATACAGGATCATACTGCAACTCAATTAAAATTTACAGTGCTGTGGTAGGTAAAATAAATCTATCAGAAGATCAGATTCTTCTGGCAACATGTATTAGGCCTACAATTCTTTATTATTGAGAAACTAAACAAGCTACTGCTCTATAAACTAATCACTTTTCGTGATATAAATGAAGACCGTGTAATATCTAAAAGCCTTTCTACTAACACATAGACCCCTCTGTTGGGAGTCTGACCTTACTTAAATCATACACCAAACTAATTCTGCTTTTCTTTTTAGCTCTTAATTTGCTATAGTGTAAAAAAAACGTGGGATGACAGTGTGAAAGTTTTGGTCAACTTTAACCTAGTCTTTGAAAGTGTGCTTTAGGTTTTGCAAGAGGAAAATACTCAAAAAATACAATGGGATCATCAGATATGCACAAGTGCATTAAAAAATAAAAAGCACAAATTAAGAAAAAACCAACTTCTAAGGTCTTTTTTTTTTGTACACAATAGCCAACTTCACACAAAGTAGCTGAACCAGAGAACTTCACTCATTTGTTTTGTGAAAAACTATCGCATATATACTTAAATTTCAGAACTAGAAACATCTTTATTAAAAACAAAGGTTTGAGCAACTCAAGAAACAGACAGATTAGACCCATGTTGTTAATGACCAAGAATGACTGCTTGTTGGTTAGTTATTGTTCCGTTTTACAAAATAATAACTCAGAGTAACATCCAGATATTCAAATTACTCTAAGTGTGTTATGTGGACAGGAGTTGGAAAAGAAGGAAAGAGGTGTAGGGAGAGCAGGAGAAAAGCTATAGTAAGACATCCTATGAGGGAAATGAAAATTTCAGAGTCAGAAGAGCTGTGGACATCTGACTAATAAAAGATGGGTAGAACGGGACTGGGAAAAGTGTGCTGAGAACCAGAGAATAAAGCAATAAGGCAGGAAGTTGGAAAGTCAATAAGGTGGACAAAGTAGAGTGTTGAAATGTCAATGAGTCATCGCAGTGGGGAGGCAGCTGGATTGCAGGTGCTGAGCTCAGGGAACTATGGCAACATCAGCACAGAAGTTTTTCTGAATGTCAGAATTTAGTACCATCATCAGAGGGCAGAGCTGGCATTAGATAGGTGCTGAGCACTTCTGTTAGCTCTCTGGCTTCTCCCCAGTGCTGGCAGACCTTCCTTCCAGGCAAAAGGATTTTAGTCTTCCCTTCTAATGAAGAAAATAATCAGAATTTCCACAAACTCAAAAAGTGCTTTCCTACTCTGTCCAACAATTTATTTTTTGTAGTTATTGAAACAAAAATAGCCTACTTATTACTCAAAACTGTCCTAATTCTAAATAATTTCAAAGAAAATATGGCCTAACATGACTATACTAACAGGAAACTTTATCTTGGGACGTTAGCCCTAAAAAGAGGGACTCCAGTTATATTTCTTGAGACTTAAGTCTTTAAAAAGGTAGCTAATTTACTATGCAATGCCTAATTTCTTATGACAATACAAGCCAAAACCTATATCTGGATCCAGTAGACACTCATTCACTTTTCATGGCAGCTGAGATCTAGAGAACTAAAACCTACACTCACCTTCTATGATTTACTAACTTGCTATATTGATTGGTAACAAACCACTTTTATTCCTGTAACCCTGCAATTATAACCTGTAATGTCACCAGCTCAAACTGTGGGCGTGCCACCCTGGGTCAATTGAAGTAGAAAGATCTTGTACGTGACAAATTGGGAATTGAGCAAGCAATGACTAGCTGAAAAAGCCAGCTGCTTGCTGATAATTTTTCCTTATGTGGAAGCCTGTCATTAGTATATTTCTAAAGCCTAGAATTGGTCTTAATCTTAAAGACTTCTGTTGTCCTTATGAGATTCAAATTGGCAATATATAGAAATGTAAAGAAGGAAAAGGACTGAAGTGCTGACCTAACTCTACAACATTGTAATCAGCTACTCTTCCCATATAATGAGTTATCAATTCACATTGAAGGTAACAGTTTTAAAGTTTTGGCAAAAATTTAAATTATTTCCTAGTTTTTTTATACATGTTGATGCTCTAAACACTCCCTCAAAGGAATGAAAAGGATAAAACTTTTATGCTAGTAAGTCGGGCGGTACAGGTGATCTGACTTGATAAATGCTAATTAATAATATTTCATTTCATCATTTGAAGCATTTGTGCACACAGGCTTCCAAAACACAGACAAGTTTTGTTGACTTTTGGAGAGGAAGTATGAAAGATCTGTACTTCCAAACAGGTTGTTCCGTGCTCATACAGGATGTACATTCCTTCAGTCAGGTAACAGGCACAAAATTATGCCAAGAAGTCATTAGCTGTAAAATAAGTAGCAGGAATCAGGTGCTAAAATTAGATTTTGAAGACAATCAAGTAATTTACACACTGCGATACCTTTACTTGTAATACTAATAATAACAAATAGTAAACCAACATGTCAAGAATACAGTAGTTCAAGAATTAACAACTCTGTCCAGTAACAGCAAAATGCAAGTTGCCTAAAAGAGTGCTCCCTAGAAGCAGTTCTCCCAGCTACTAACTAGAGGCAGCTACAGATTGACTCGAAAGGATGTCTCCAGCAGGTAAGATCTGACAGTGAAGACATACAGCATATCAGCTCAGCTCTTCTCTGCCCTGCCAGGTTGCCCTTTTGCTCCTGATATGCCCCAAACCACCAGGTATGTGACTATAGACACCTACAGCTACCACAAAGCCCTCTTAGCGGGGATTAAGCACGTCTATTAGACTATTGGTTGCCAAAGAACACTTTATTTACCTGAGCACAGGCTTCCATATGTAGGCAAGCCCCAAGTTAATTTCAAGTCATGATTAGTCTTTGACAACATATAAGATCTTTGAATTGGTATTTATTTTGAAGGCTCTTGATATGCAAATAACTTATGCTAAATCCTGCAGCTTTGACTCAGTTTAGATTATCAGCGTTTACCTGCAAATATTTGAATAAACACAAGTGAGACTATCCTTTTACAACCCTTTTAAGATCAAAGAGTCAGTATTCTGCCTTTGAGGCTTGTCAGTTTAAAACCTGCACTAACAATTAAAGGATTCCCCCTCCTCCCTTTCTGCTGCCTTCCCCCTCCTCAAAACCAAGAATGAAAAGATTCCACCCTGCAACGCAAAACTGCAATGTCCAGTTTTATATCAGAACTTCTCACTAATGAGTAAACATGTGCTGTTCTGCAATATTGTTTCGCTGCTCGTCTGTTTGATGGGCTCCGTCCTGTATGGCTAAAACCTCAGGATAAGAAGGGACTCTGCAGAGATCTAAGCTCATATTAAAAATTAGATTTATTTTGTGCCACTTCACTAGGAATACCCTAGGATTTTTCCCAGGGTAGTTAATGTCAGAATGCCATAGGAGAAACATCATATGTCTAAATATTAATATGCTTACTGCTGACAGTCAATAAGATGGAGTTTTGTGCTTCTTGGGTAGGTAGAATGGGGTACTGTATTTTTCATAGGCATACAAAATATTTGAAAGTCTATGGAATAATAACAAAACAAAAATAATTCTACATGGTGGAACACATTTTAATTACTCTACACTGAGTCAACATCGCTGTCCTCACTGGCACATAGAGGCTGTAAAGAGGACAAGAGCAGTCCACTTCTTTAGGAGAAAGTATCTTTTGTTTGTTTTCAGAAGCAAGATTATGCTCAGCATCATCTTTAGAGAATTTATGTTTTCTATTTAAAAAAAAACATTTTGCAAACTGAAAATGTTCCGGAACAGAGTAGGATTGTTGGCTGTTCCATGGTCTGATAGCGTCTTGGCTATGTCTTGGGGCATCTATAGCCACATTTAGCAATTGGAGTAGCTGTGGAACGCTTCAGAGTATTCAGTCGGTCTTACAAAAAGCTAATATATAGGGTGGATGGAGCTATAAATGCTCATGGTCTCGAGGCTGTGCTTTAGCAACTGTCTGTGGCCACCTGCACCACCCAATCTCCTTTCATTCTGAAAGCGTACCTCTGAAAGAGCAGGACTCTACAATGATATATTTTTGCAATCAGAGAGACAGAAAACAGCATTTTCTGTGTTATTTCCATGACTCCAGATGAGTGGGAATGAGGTTATAACCAGGTCATTCTCTAGCTGACCTAAAGCAAAAAGCACAGGTTTAAATGTAGGGAAGGATATTAACTGCATAAAAATGATAGATAAAATGTATGAATGAATACAGCTTGAATTCATAATGGATTCCAGTTCACTTTAGGTTTCAGTTATGGTTCACTGCTTTGCACACAGTCTTATCAAAAAGAAACTTTTGTAATTTTTTCTGTGCTGTGAGAAAAGAAAAAGCCAAAAATCTGTTTGGAAGCATAAATACACTTTTATATCTAACTTTTCTGACAATTTTTTTTTTTGAAAATGTCAATATTTTGACTACTCACCATTATTTCCCAACTGTACAGGTATGAAACAATTTTCATTAGAGTATATTTTCTATAGTGATTAGCTAGAAGTCAGCCAAGAGTTAAGATCTTTGTTGTAATGGGCAGCTAAGATCGAAGTGTGATCATTCATTTGACAAAACCCGTATATAATTAATGGCAAACTAAGATAAAAGAGAATGATACTGAAAGTATGTCTCATGATTGAATGTAGTTTGTTGTTTGTCTGCTTCTTTTCTCCCCCCCTTACCGTAAAGTCTTTCCACAGGTTCTTTAGTGTACTTAGTGGTACTCTGTCCTACTTCTATGATTGTATTGGACTTCTCACATATCATGTGCTCAGCTAGTGGCTTATACCAGCGGCTGAAGTGTCATGAAGTAAATTAAAGCGCACCGTTAATGAATATCACCTCAGTTGCCAAAAACAGCAGTTTGATATTTTCACACCTCTGGGACAATGAATATTTACAAATATAACGGTTCCAGTCGTCTTTCAATGGTAAGTTACGTAGTCCAATTATTTCAACAGTTTGTACTAAAGGAACTAAAAGCTACAAAGCCAGTTTTCCTCCTGCATAGTAAAGACTTCTTAATGATTGAGAAATACTTATAATTGCATAAGTGGGATATTATCAAAATATCACAAAATATGTGAATAAGACAGTACTGGACATTATCACAATACATTGAAATATTCAATCTGTGATCAAGAGTTCAAAACAACATCTATCAAAAACATAACTATTTATTGTAGGCATCATTCTGTATACTTGAAAAGATAAGACTGCATGAAATGAATTGACATTCTTATTAAAAAAAACAAATCAAAACAACAAACAAAAAAAAAAAACAGAGAGAGAGAAATTCATGTCTTCGAAATAAAGCAGAAAACTACGTAATGCTTAAGTGGTCTTTGCAACCCTTACACATGATGTCAGTGATATAACCCTTCAGTGGGAATAATAGAAGGAGTTGTGTCTTGGAGAGGCTTTAGGACTCCTCTATTTCCCAGTTGTATAATGTTGGTTAGAACTTAACATCTTCTCTAAAGAAGCCAACTCAAGCATTTTTATTAATTTTGGCTAAGGAAATAGAGTAGCTCAGGTGAATATAAGAAGTAAATTTGCATGGGATTCTTCCATTTTCATTTTAAAAGAATTGCTGAATAAATCACGTATTTCATGTCCTCAGATAGGAAAGAGGACATATTAGTATGAAATATCATAAGCAAAAAGCATATAAGTATAAACAAAAAAAAAGCCAATAGGAAAGGTTAGAAAAAAAGAGGTCACAGTTGAGTCTTGCAGTTACTGGGATGCATATTTATTCACACATGCCTTTACGTGTATTTATTTATACATGTATTTATTTATACATGACATACAGCAAGTTATCTCAAGGAGAAAGCTGAGGAAATGTAAGAGTTGAAGATAAGAGAGTTGAAGATAACAGGTCTAGTGACAAGGGACAGAGGAAATTAGGTGTTTGCTGTTGCTATGAGAGTTTAGTCAGTGTCTGGAAAAGTTCTCTGAACAAGCAGGCTCAGGAAACCAAAAACTCCTGAATGTCTAGTAAAACTCTGATGGATATGGAAGTTTTGTGGAAACATGACATTTGGAGAGATCAAGAAAGACATGGCAGGGGGACTTTCTTGAAGACCTTCTGGGGAGATGGAGGAGAAAAAGGAAACATATTTTCTCAAGTTGAAACTGTGAAGGTCTCAAGCCTCACAACAACCAGAAGGAATCATATTCTAATCATCCCTTATATCTACTCACACCTGCAGTTTCATATGTACAGAGTCTTTGGAGAAGATCAAGAACTACACTGTTTTGTAAACCATAGCTTTTTCTCTATTGAGCAGACTTAGAAATGATACTGCCTTTGAAAGATATAAATGGGATAGCAGGGGATCGAAGAAAGAAGTTACTGCTTGTGCATTCTATTGTCATTATTTCCATATAAAATTATGGGCTACTTTCATGAAAATTAAAAAGAATTCATAAAATTATGTGAAAATTAATTTCACAAAATAATGCACACAGTACAAAGTCAACATTTTTGTCATAGAACTGGCATCTGACAACACTGCTGGTTTTAACTGCAATTGTTCAATGAAATAAATTCCAGCATTTCATAATGTGGAGAAGGGATTTAATATTAATCATATTTAGAGATTTAGACCTAATCACAGAAGTCTTCGATGTAGAACCACAAAAACTGGGAGAGCTGTTCCAGCTCTAGAGGAGCTTATTGACTGCAAATGTAGTCTAGTTAAATGGGTTAGAACTTCGCCGGTTAAATCAGGTGCATAAAATTGTGCAGATAAGTACTCTGGCAAGCCTTTAATTCAGCCAACTTCGTCTGACTGGTAAATCAACTTCTCTGTCTCCTTTGCTAGCTTTGGTGACAGTCATTTCTCCTCTGACAGGGCTGTCATCCCCGCAGCTCCGTGTGTGGCGTGTAGCCTTCCTTTGAGACACCCAGATGAGCCAGGCAGGGTGGGCTCAAGGCGTTCCCTACCTCTCAATCCATAGCCTGCAAGGAGTGGCAAATACATTCCTACCTGTGTGGGATGTGCCAGATTCAGCAGGGATGTGAGGCATGGGGGTTTCTACAGGCAATACCACCAACTGCCACTATCCCTCAAGGTTCAGCTAAACAGACAAAAAAAGAGCAGAAGGGAATCCAGAAGAAAAGGGGCTACACTTGCCAAACATTGGCTAAAATCTATTCTAAATCTCTAATCTGATAAAATTATTGTCACCAGTTCTACTGATTGAGGTTTACCATAATTAAGGAAAAATTAGCAACCATATTGTATCAATAATTTTTTTTGGAACAGACACTGTTCTACTGTAACAGTACATATATCATTGATAACAATTATTAATATTAGTATTAACATCCAATTCCCAGAAATCTCTTTAAGTGCATTCAGTGGAGGAAAATAGAGCGGACATGAATGTGGATTGCTTAAAGTAGGGTTTTGAAATCAAAATACTGAAATAATAGGGCTGTGATATAGAAAAATACAGAACTTTTTCTTGTTTCAGTGTTCCTACTTGGAAAGCTGTTGTGAAAATTTGGCCATTAACCTGAGGAGAATGCAAATGTGTCTAGTTTAATGTACATCAATATGCCTGTTTTATGAAACAAATATATCTATACAGCACCTGAGTGAGTTCCAAACAGAAAAGACAAACTTCTACTGAGTACTGACATTAAAAAATAACGAATAGAAATATTTCCATGAAGCTTGGCAGGAATATGTACGCCGTAGATGAACAACTGTTTTAACAAATGTTCAATAGAAGTATCCAGAATCTGTGGAGGAAATAGCATAACTGCTGATGTCTGATTCCATTAAGATCAGTACCAATGCACTGCTAAATTATTCCAGGATATTTTATGAACTGTTATTGATGATTTAGTGGCAGGCTAGGTTATGTAGCTTACAAGCTGTCACCTTTAAGGTGAGGCCAAAAGTGAGCCCAAGGATACAGTCTAAAAGAAAATGTAACAATTATTATAGGATGTGTGTCAGCAAAGTTCATATGATTCATTGTCCTTCTGGTAATAGGAAAGCTGTCAGTGGGTGCTCTTGGGCATGGTTCAGCTAACTATATAAAGAATGTTCTCTTAAACATTCACCTACGGCTTGGGATTCAGAGGTTGCTTGTCTGATTAAATGGAAAGGAGGTAATTTAAAAGCATCTTCCTTTCCAAATATGTTACTGTCAATTGGCTTTGGTTCAGAGGTTTCCAATCTGAAGTACATGAGGCAGCTACAGAAGAACTCTATTAATATTCCTGCATAAAATGCTTTCTTAGCCCAGGTCAGCTCCCCTATGCACTTTTGATGTATTAGAACTTTAATGTTTAACAGAATTGACAAGTGATGGGTTTTACAATCAATGTGCACAAAGGACATGCCATTCCCAAGGAAGCTCAAGATTTATTATATTAAATGATAAAGAAGAGTATATGAGGTAGAGGTTGCTGCGCAGTGTTTCGTTCCTCTGTAGTTCAGTGTGTGAGATGCACCTGTGACATCATCTGGTTTAAAACTGGGCCGAAGCTCAGCTCTATTTCAATATTAAGTAAATGAAAGTTAGGAATCTAGTTAAAACGGAGAGTGTCAATCTAAACATTCAATAGAGGGAAAAAATAAATCTGTGGCATATTTTCCTTAATGTTTTACCACAGGATGATTTCTGAATCCACAGCACAGATGTTTTAAATATGATACAATCTACATACTACGATGTTCGCTGCTAATTCCTTCGGAAATATGTACTAATTTAGGGGAGCTTATGTTTTCTTTTGATGAAGTAGCTCAGCTCCCACTAGCATTTCCAGGAACTTTTCCACTGCTTTATGTTGTTGGTTTTTTTCTTTAATGGGCAATGTTGGAATGAAGCGGCAGGGTCTTTCACAGAGAGGCTAACTTACAGTAGTTTTTGCATAATGCTCTACAGATGTAGATGTTCCCCAGATGTGAACAGACAAGAAACTTAGTTTTGTCTCTGGGTATTCATTCGCCATATAAATCTCCCTACACATTCATATCTGCTATGTAAATAAGATGTGGAATTCCAATAGTGTCTCAGCCTTCTACAGCAGATGGTATAGTGAGATTTACCACACCATTACATTTAATGGGATTGAATTCATTTGGATTTCTTGATGTTCACTCTGTCCTTCTCTGAGCAGCAGTGTTGCCAATGTTCCTGATTATATATGATTTGAGAGAGTGCTTACAGAAGAAAAAACCCTTTATCTTAGAAATATGAGTGTTTTCTGTCAAATTTTAAAGTGTGTATGTATTGCATTTCAGAGGATTTATAAGTCCTATGAGAAAAGGATATTTAATGAATATTCAACAAAGAACTTGAAGTTATTACATTTGAAGATTTTTGTAAATATCAGTTATCCAGTTAACTGTTTTAGTACTAGCATCACTATATATTCATTCGGAAAGAAAGAAGCTTTTTACCTCATCACGTCAGCGTAGACAGAATGAAAACAACAAGAAAGAATCTATGGTGAGAAAAAAAAATCCTTTAAAAACATATTCCAAAGAGAATTTTCATTTCAAAGTAAAGCTGGCTCACAATATGCAATAATTATACTAGATTAATAAATAATATTTTCAAATTTGAAGTGCAAAGTGACTCTGCTAAAACATAATTAAAAATGACAGTGTAAAACACTGTCAAGTTCTTCTAGTAAATTGTCTTATCAAAAAATGCTGCTGCAAATTCCTTGATCTGCTTGTTCCACAAATTGCTGTGTATCCAAAATGACATCTAAAATGTATACAGATGTTGTATGCAGTCAACCATTAGCTGATGCTTTAACTTATTTTGTCTGCTTAGCATTCTATCACTTCTGCAATACCCTGTGTAGCCTAAAAATTTATTCAAACCAGCCTTGTGAATTTTATCATGCTATCACTGTCATTCCTCATGATAGTCATGTAGTCCACCAAAATACTCTTAGAGGACACCTGAATGAGAAAAATCACGTCTTTTTATAATTAAACTTCCTAAGGATTTCAGAATATTTCCACCTCAAAAGCACCTAGCTTTTCTAGTTAAATAAAAGTTATTTCTAAAGTCAGGCTTCGGGCTCAAGAGATCTTTACTGTTTTATAAATTATTTTAGGAATTGTAAATCAGTGATCTGATCAGCAATAACACACACTTTACTACAGTGCCAAGCAAGGATAGCAATAATGCTGAATCTACCACGCATGAATGAAAAAACTTTAATTAACACAGTGAATGGCAAACGTCTCACTTTTCTCAATTACATATATAGGCAATAATACTGCCTCTGTAGGTGATCTGGTTTCCACCCAGAATTCCTGTTCCAGTGGGCACTAGAACTCTTGCTTTTCATTTGAAGATCAATGAAAAAGGCAATGTCAGAATTCTGAAACTAATGGAATACTATGGATAACTCTGAAATACCGATGTTTGTATCTAAAAAAAAACTTAAAGGTAATGGAGTTATAATCACCCTAGGAACTCTGGGTTGGGCTTCCCAGGAAGAGGCTAGAGGGGGCTATGGGTTCCTTTGCCCAGCTCCCGTGAGCTTGCACACTAGAAGCAGAACTCAAAGCGTAAGATCAAAATTGTCCTATTAAAAATGCTAGGTTTAAGAAAAACAGAGTTTTAATTGAGAAATGTTCTGATGAAGAGATATGCAAGCTGTAGTTTACGGCAAGTCGCCCTCTCCCAAGATCACAACACAGGTTGTGTGAGCTGTTTTTGCCAACGCAGTTATTTTGCTGGCAGTCATGAGGAAGAGACAGCAACAGTAAGATGTTCCAACTGTTGCACAACGATCACACATTGCTGTACCGCGTGCTTGCTGACTCCAAATACTAACAAATTTTGCTTTGCTGTGACTATCAGCAGCTTTGTTTACAAAAGAATATGAGAAATCTAAAAAAAAAAAAATGTATCATGGAAGAGGCAGTATGGCATTCTTGATTCATCTCTACTATAGTTTATAATTGAAGTAAAAATAAGAGCTCTATAGATCTTTCATTTCAGCAAGACTTCACTGACAAACTTTTTTTCTCCTTCAAAGGCAGTATCTTCAGATACTGAAGCCCTACTTTTTAGCACAGTCTGCAAATCGCTTCTTCACTCCCTGGCTTTGACGGCAATTAGATCAGACTATCAGTGTATCTCATTTTTCTGTTGCTTGCCCATAACTCTTGTTACCTTTTGCCAAGGATGTCAACGATAGGCAATACAATAAATGATATCCCTATATTGGCATTAAGGAAATTAGCTACAGGAGGTTGTATTAGGCCCAGAGGATATTTTATATTCATGGCAGACGGCTTTAAGACTGGTTCTTTCTGTGACAGGGAAAAAATAAACAACAAAACAAACAAATCCAAGCATTGTGGCTGGTTTCCTTTGTTTCTGGGACTCAGGTTTGAATGTGTATTTGGATCAGGTTGTTTTGGGTTTTTTTGAAAACCCATGAGAATAGATTTTCTGTAGGATACTCTTGCCACTTGCTTCTGGAATACCAGAGGAGTTCCATTATTTAATGTATCCTTTACAGCCTTAGTAACATCAAAAGGCCAGGAGAAAAAGTTCATAATGTGTTCACACATCAAAGTCTTTGGGTTCTGACTTTTACTAGAAGAGTGACAAAAGTCATCCGAGTCAAAGGAAGATCTATTCTGCTCTTTTTTTTCCTTTTTTTTTTTTTTTCCTGTACGGCTTTGAATTTCCCAAGCAGGGGTATGGAGACAATAACTGCAGCATGGAATTTAAAGGCAAACTTAGGCAAAGGAGTGATAAATCAGAATTTCATTTTTATCTAGTCAGTGCATCATTTACCCACTTAGGTACATCAAATAGAGGAATTTATCCATTTTTTTTATGAAGCACTATAGGATATATTCATGAGTCAGTGGAGGATATGAACATTACATGAAAAATACCGATACTCGGGTGAATTAGAAAGCAGTAAATGAAATCGCTTTCACTTAATTGCTTGGAGACTGTTCCATGAGGAACCAACAATAAAGAGATCTGTCTACATGGGCAGAAAACCAGCCCAAAAAGTGAAAAGGGAATTCTCCAGTGAAATACACTGGATATATTACAAGAATTACTCTCCCTTCTCTGTGTAATCCCAAGGTAAAACAAATTTATCCATGCTTCCTAAAGTTTCTTGCTGATTCAACACCTGTGTTTATTCATACCAGTCAAGTTACTTGTGTAACTTGGAGCTGCCTAAACAATTTTTTTCATTTTCAAATCTGCTAGATGAAAATTTAATCTCCTCTTCCTATGCTGTCCTCAGTTTCATTTAAAGATTAGTGTGCATTTTCACTTGAATAATTCTGAAAAACAAGGAACACAGTATTTATCTTCATTATTTCATTAAAGGTAGGGATTAAATGTATCTACTTTTGAGCTTCTTGTTTAGCTTATTCTAGAAATTTGTGGGTTTCATGTATAGCAAGACGATGCTATTGACTTAAGTCAGTATTTTACCCACTACACATGACTTCAATATCCATTGTGGATCTGCTACCCCAGTTCATCTTCACTATAACACAAGACTTGAGGATTCCCCAGTTCAGGATGGAAAAACAGACACAGTTTTCCATTAAAGTACCTATGATAGTGACTCCAGATGGGAAAACATTTTGAAATTATAGAAAGCCAGTTTCTACATCTCTGCTCACACCGAGTAACTTCTTGCTTTACAGATGGTACCACTGACATCATCAATTCCTGCTGTAGAGTCAGGTGCTAGACAGTATGAATCTGATGTCTAAACCTGTGCCTAAGAACACTTCTAGCACCTGAAGAGGACTATTCTTTGTAACACAAAAGAAAACACGTTTATCATTCCTTTTGCTATTTGATACTCACCATTTTGTTATTTATTACTCACCATTTTGTTATTCATTTTGTTTTAATCCTATCACGAAAGTGAAAATTCCGACAACTTCTACTACATTTTTGTGATAGCTACTCTGAATTTCACATTGCTCATTCAGTTATGAACAAGATAAATTTGAGTCATGGACTGAACCTAGAAACTTGTAAATCAAAAAGCACCACAGGTACTCTGTGTTCTTGTTAGCCAGTCCCTAGGATTTAGATAGGAAAGATTTTTTTAAACCAGAAAAATAATATACTGTTAAAGTTGATTAGCTGGCTGTAGTCTCCTAGATACAGAAGATTTCCTCCTTTTGCACAGCAGGTAGATGCATGACTTATGCAAGCAAAGCTCAATTTTGTAAAGGTTAAATTTGATCAAATTGATTAAATAGAGATTTTTCTTCCACTCTATCAGTATCAGGTTTATGCTTACTGGTTAGTAACCTGTTTCCGAAAAACTGTAGTCATTTCCTTACTTTACTGTGTCTGATTGTTAATTATCTACAGTTTTAAATAAAGAAACCGTGCTATTACTTGTGACTCACAAGTGCATTGAGGAGCCTCCTGCAAAAATGTTCTTGTGCACTTGTGACAAAGAAAATAAGGAAAAATTAGTTTCTCCCAAACGACCATGCACATCTTTTCTCAGACCAGATAAAACGATTACTTCAGGTAAAAGTGCTTTTTCTTTTAGCAAATCAAAAGAACAAAGTTTCCAAAAGTATCCCACACTGAGAGAAATAAATTACTTTTCTCACTTGGCCGAAACTGAAAACACAGGTTTGAAATGTGCAAATGTTTAAAAATCAAGTTAAGCACGACATGTATGATTACCAAGGTTGACTTTGACAGGGATACATATATACAGAAAGCTAAACACGTGCACGGGGTTCGCATAGGACTGGGGAAATCTAGCCCTGTCTCTGGGAGACTGAACGCATTAAATACGCATTTGAAGTATCTGGTAGCGGATAACGTTCAACACCTTGTGGAAGTTACTCGGCCTAGGGCTAGACTGCCAGTTTACACCTGGGCTGATGGCTGGTGTTGGGCAGAGTTTCAGCTCCTCACCATGAAAAACCTTTGCACCATCCAGGAATTATAATGGAATTTATTCAGGGTCATTAACTACACAGAGACAGCTGTGCGCACTAGTAAGATTTACTTAGCACGAGGATATAAAAATTAACCAATCTCCTAGATTATAGATACAAATCTGTGCTCTGAATCAGTACAGATCAATGCTAAATGAATCATTAATATTCTGTACGAAGCAGAAAATGAATCCGATGAAAGCTGATCCCCCTACCTTGTCATTACATTCTCTATTACCACAAGTTCATCCAAAATTGCAAATCATTACTGCTTCTCCGGCATCTGCCACACTCCACTACTGTCCCTGGAGCGCTCAGAGAGTCAAATATGTTTACTAAAGCATAAAACTACTAGCACCACTCATCCATGGTTACACAGACACATCTGAACATTACTTTAAAAGTGTCATAGACCTTATATTTATTGTTCTGAATAAACATTAGTCTCACGAGCAGAGAAGCAACAAAGACTGGAGACTGGTAATTACTCACAGGATAGGTACACTGCCATTAGCTGCAATGAAAGCCTCTCTGTCTTTCCATGTCAGTGGATTTCAGCACTAAGAAACAGCATCTTGCCTCAGACAGGAGAATTTAACTCCCTGCTTCTTTAGCGTTATACACTTAAGCAATAAGATCGCAATGCTGCTGGATGTTTGGCTTTTGACACAAATTGGACCATGTGAAATCTTGCACGACATTTTCATTTTTGCAAAACCCGTAACCCCTCTTACAATACTGATCGAATTCCAATTTTTTTCAACAAAACTTTGGGGGTTTAACCTGTTTTAATGTTTATTTTGATTTTAAAAGCTGAATATTTTTAACAGTTTAAAAATGAGCTTTTCTAGATGAACCACTTTAATGAAAATTCAGCACAATTTCAGGGTCAAAAAGCAGAAAAATCAGTTACTAAGCTCTTGCAGTGTAATTTATTGTGATCAAAGATTTATTTCTCTATATGGTGTCAATACACTATAAACATTAAGGTGACAAAAAATGTCATTTATACTATTATATTCTAATTTTAAAAGACAAGAATCTTTTCAAAATAACATTCTTCTAGTCTAATCTCAGTCTGTGACAAGCAGCAGCAGGATGTCAGGGAAATCACAATAAAGTCTGATGCACAGACATTTCTGTAAAACACTATTTGAAGGCCTGTGACCCAGGAAGAAGCACACACATGTATCCAGGACACTAAAATGATGCTCACTGTGCTCACTAGACAGCAGAGATGTTTGTTCTATGACACGAGAACCTCCCCACAACTTTTTAACCCACATCATTTACGGCTACCAAAAATGGGAGCTACGTCTGTATTGCCATTCAAAAATTAAGTGTTGAATTCATTTGATTGGTGTGCTATGTGAAATCAAGGAAGAGAAGAAGAAATGTAAAACCAGTAAAATATCAAAAATTTCCACTGTTTCTCTGGCAGCTCCAAACCCAAAAGCTAATGTGTGTTTTGGCAGAGTACTACTTCAAGGCTGACAGGAACTGGGATTATTCCAGTTTACACCAGCTACTGGCCTGACCCGGGGCCTTTGGAGTTGTCCTCCAAGGGATGAGTTTGGCAGACTGAGATGCTGGAGAACACCCCTCGCCGTGCTGCAAAGCACTCCCGAGATAGAAACGGGCTGGAGGCTCCACATGCCAAGTGAAAATGAGGAAACGCGCCATAAGGCTTTTTTTCACTTGTCTCTCAGCCTCACAGAAGGCAATAGGCAGCCTTTTTCTCTTCAGTAAAATCTGCTTTTCTGCATTGCTCGTATTCAGCTCACAATCAGATGCTACGCAGATTGGTGCCCAAAATATCAATCCAGCCAAATGTTTGCCAGAGCTTTAGGGAAACCTTACGGTCTCAGAACTATTTGCATTCTGAGTCAAATGTACTTTAATTTCAATCCTACTGGCATCTGCTAGGTTTTCACAATCTCTTAGATGTGTTACTAGGATTATTAGCAAGCAACTACTGTGATTTGACTTTTGTTTTTACTTTTCCCTTCCTCTAATATGGAAAGGGAGCAAACTATGTCTGAAACTCTGCTACAAATTGGTCCAGTTGATTTGACATTTTGGTTTTGGTGGGGGTTTTTTCCCATTTTGAGGTTTACCTTCTAGAGTCCATCCATGCCTTAGAACAATATAATTTAAGTATCATGCAGATACCTTTCAAGATGTATTCCAGTTGTATTTGATCTTTGACCTGTGTTGACACCTCTCCTTCTCAGTCTCTGTTCATCTTTTTAGTCACTTACTGCCTTTTCTCCCAAATCCACAAAGAAATTGTTCTGTAAAAGACATGTCACCGATATATCCTCCTTGCTTTACACCTTTTATTCCCTAAGCTTTTAATTAACAGCTGTCAATCTCTTCCTGTTATCAACTGGCATCAGTGAAACCGCCAGATTTTCTTTTACTTTCCAGACCTGTACTTCAGATCCGCCTGGGCAGTCCAAGCCGGGAAAAGAGGTGATGGCAAAGACAGTCATGGGGAATTGCATTCACCTGTGGAAGCAGCAGGCAGCAGCTGTGGTCCTTGAACAACAAAAAGCTTAGAAAATTCACCTTTTTAATTTACCTAATAAAAATGGATGATACTGATATGAGATGGATTCTAGGCGCTTTAAACTGGTGTTTAGATGAGCAACAACTCAAGGATCCTCAGGAGTCCTGGCTTAAGAGAGTGCTGATTCTCCCTCTGGTTTGCTTTCCAATACTTGGAAGCACTAATGAGTGTTTTAAATTAAAGCACAGTTCAAATATTAATGGTGTTTCAATGTGCCTCCCATTTAAGATAAAGTAGCACATAGCACTTTTCAGCTGATTATATATTTTAAGTAGATTTTGCACTCTAACTGGTATTAGCAGAACACCTCCAAGTGGCATTAACATATTAAGGGTGTTTAGTTCCCTGCCTGTCTTTATCCCAGCCACCAGTAACAGTTATGGCTGACCTTGTGGTAAATCCTTCCAGAAACAGTTTCAAATGCAAACACTTTTTACGCCTTTTTGGTTTATATTTTATAGGGATTGGCTGTCAGGAGAGACATATCACACCACACTGTTTATATAGAACACCATTATAAAGACTTCATGTTTAGCTGTAGCTCACTAGGGCTTTTTTCCTTTTGGGGAGTAGTTTGTGCCAAAATGAGAGGAAATAGTATTTCTTCTGAGAGTAATGCACAGCTCGTACTTTTGCCCTGCTTTATATGGAATGTAATAGACACAGTGGCACATTTGGAACTGGTTGGGAAAAAAACGAAATGCTGCTTGCTTTATCTTTATCACTCCCTTTCCCAAAAAGGTTTTTCAGTTTCTATGGTTTATACTAATTTTAGAAAATGCAGTAAAAATAAAACCACATCACTTTGTCACAATGTAGTCGGATATTACAATGTATGCTTGGTAACGATGGACTGTTTTTATCAACTGGAATCATAAAAACTAAGACAATAAAATCTTTTTAAAACTTCACCAAATAGTTCTTGGAAGAATTAAAGCAAAGGAAGTACATCTGGAAACCATATTTAGAGAAGAATCAGTGAAATTGCCAAAAACATCTGCTCTTCTGGCCATCATCTGACCTTAACTTGCATGTTCACGGCTGCCATTCTCATACCATGAAACTTAAATCCAGAGGCAGGACAACAGCAGAAGAACTTGATAGTGATGGAAGTAGATAGAACTTGATATTGATGAAATCAACCCTTGAAGTATTGATTTCTTCCCAATAGCATTTTACCAGTTCTTCAACCAGCATAAATTGGTATAACTCATTAACTCTGATAGAGCTATGCAATTCTCTGAAAACAATGCAAACCCCTTAAACTAGCATCCAGATCTTCTTTATTCACAGCACTTCAGACTGACTGATTAGACCATTATGGATTGTGAATAGGGGTGGCAAACTGTTCCACACATAATGTCCTCTTCATCAGCCGTACTAATTGATATTTGTAGTGATCTTATAAACATTGCATAAACTAGTGATGTGCACTCGATAGCAGTTCAGTAGCCAGAGAGTATTTGTTTGTGTTGATATGATGCTATGAAACACACAATTACCTACTCTTCCGGTAACAGTGCTCTTTCCATTTCTTTATTAATAGCAAGAGTTAGGTCATTCTCAAGTACTGATGTCATACTGATATTAGACATGAGATTATAGACAAACAAGGAGCAGTACTCTTCCTAGGTGCTTACATAAAAAGACTTTAGAAGAGTGCTACTTAGGTATTGTTTGGCTAATAAGAAAGTCTAAACACATGTTTAAGGATTTTTTTTTTTATATAATTCAAGATTATATAAAGCTTTAAGAATGGTTATTTACTCAGCATTGCCTGACATTTGTTACCTGAATTCAGATTTGGGTACCTTATTTAGCTATCTGTTGTTTTTCTGAAGCGATGGCCTTCCACAAAAGCAAGTAGAACTAGAACATGTATGTAGGGCACTCAAACGTGGGTTTAAAAATCCTGCCATGAGAACCTAATCTGGAAAACACAGGCTTTAGCATTTCTCATCATAGCCAGAACCATGCTCATGGGAACCTGCAAACTGATTACAGTTTCTCTGAATGCTCACAGTATCCAGGAGACAAGAAAACTCTACATAAGCCTAGAAGTTATTTACTTGGGTCATACTAAATTCTCACAGCGATTCAACTTGGTTTCAGGTTGTGCTGCAAACTGAAGGTTCAGACCTGGTATTCTGGATTCAACACCTATGAATCATTTTAGGCATGGATGCACATAACATTTCTGATGTGCTTCTGAAATTAAAGACTATGATGTGAGGAGATACCTTGGACGTGTCAGGGGAGCATCATACCATGAAGCCTCCTGCTTCATCAGTGTCACACAAAAGAAGAGCTCCTCACTATAACTTGGATCACCATCAGCATCACCCAAAAGCTATCTCAACTAGCTCACAAGGCAGTACAGGTATTTTCTTCACGTTCCCTTACCTCTCCCACATATTTCTCCCTTTGACAAAGCCCTCAGAATAAAAGATTAGAGATGCTGCTGAAGCAATGGAGGAGATGAATCCAATTACCACTATGTCCCTTTTCTTCCACTGACCACAGCTTCCTTTGCCATCACTGGCTGTGTGTGCCCTGACACACTCAGTAGAGCTGGACACTTTGGCACCCCTGAGACTACCTGACCAAGAGCTAGCAGAGCCCTTTTCCCCACCTTTTGCATGCTGCCCTGACACCAAAACTTCCTGTTTTATTCAGAAGTTACTTAGACTTGCCTTGCCTTGCCGTCACCAACCAGGCTTCTTGGACATCTGGTTAACCTCATACTCCGTTTACCTTAGCTCTTTCACTGCAGGACGTGACAGCGTACCTTCAAAAGGCTCTGCAGCTGGAAGGCTATGGGGAAAACCTCCCTGTCCAATGCACTGAGAATATACAGGACTATATTTACAGCTAGATGTCTAGACTATTAGTTGGATGATGCAGGAACATATTGTGGCCCATTTGCTGAAGAGTGAATTTATCTTGCTTAGAGTGTGAGGCTGAGCATATTGTAACCCCTGTTATTACTGATTCTTCTTTCCTTTTTTTACACATTTTAAATAAACTAAAACAAAATCCCAGTTAAGCATGAATCACCAAATGTCGTCCTGCAAAATTTTGCATACTGCAAAACTGTGTTACTTTCGAAATCATTGGATATCTTAACATTCACTTCATCAGCAAGATGGATCCCACTTACTCTTCAAATTTACCTTACATGACTCCTTCAGAGAAAAAAGGGGTTGCAGTACTATTTGCATTTATTTTGCCTGAGTTACGATCATTATATATATTTCCAGAAAAGGCCAGGTGTACTCCAGTCTGACCTCTACTACTATCCTCAGAGAAGAGCAGTTCCAGAGTTCCCCTTGCTTACAGCAATTCCTTATGATACAAAAGAAAAGTATTTTTGGAAAAGTGCTGCAGAGAAAAATGCAGCACATAAACCCTCCAATCCCCAGAATGCATGGGTTAAATAGTGTTTAGGAATAAGAACAGACAAGCAACTAGTACAAACATTTGTACAATCCCTCTGAGAAGGGAGAGAGGTTTTCTAACATTCGCAACTTCTTTAGGAGAATTTCTGCTTCAGAAATGCTTTTCAAACTGTTCTGTCCCTTCTCTTAAGCTCTTTCTATTTATTTCACTGGCTCCTTGCTCTTTTTTTTCAGAAGCTCTACGATGGTACTTGCTATGGTCACAAGGTTTTGCATTACAGAATAACAGAATGGTAGGGGTTGGAAAGGACCTCTGGGGATCATCTAGTACAACCCACCTGCTAAAGTGTTTTCGTCTAGATGATCTAGGATTGCACAGAAACACATCCAGGTGGGTTTCGGAAGTCTCCAGAGAAGGAGGCTCCACAGCCTCTCTGAGCAGCCTGTTCCAGCGTTCCATGACTCTCACAGCAAAGAAGTTTTTCCTTATGTTTAGGTGGAACTTCTTGTGTTCTAGCTTGTGCCTGTTGGCCCTTGTCCAGCCACTGAGCATCACTGAAAAATTACCTGACACAAGAAGACTCAGAGGCTCTGACAGCAGAGTTAAATAACTCTCAGTAACTAATACACAAAATTATTCAGTTTAGCTGATGTAAACTCAGTCAAAAGCCCACTTCTTACCATTAGTATCTATATCTCATGGCACAATTAGGTTTTTGGTGCTTTATTCCACCCCACCATTAGTGTGTGTTTGATATAGCAAAGCTTGCCACGGCTTCCCTGGGGTAAGATGAGAAAGAGGTTTATTAAGATATTGAAAAAAAACCCTACTGAGCAGACTTGCTACCAGTAATCTGTGTAAGTTTTCTCTGGTCTGGAACACAGATCACTGTAATCTTATGGTAGAGACATAAAACAGATTCATCTTCTTGCTCAAATAAGAATATGGCATACCTCACAACCTCTGCCACTTTGCTTCATTTAAGGTAGAAAATTTTTTTATAGCAGTAAATCAGGAGATTTAATATACACATAATAAATCACCTTGACCTACTGCACCAACCACCCAGCAGGTGCTAAACCTTGCACCTACTCCTGGGAGAACTTAGCACACACACACCAATATTCTCATGAATATTGCACAGTCAGCTTGAGCTCTGGGCCCTGGATTAAAATATCCAGCTATATTTCAAACTCTATCTTTGTAGCCTGGGCTTTGGACTGCTCTGGTCTGTGTGCCTGCTCTAATGCCCTCTTCCTAGGAGTCCAGCTGTCTAGGACCAACATTATACTTCAAATAGGGCATAGCTGCCAAGCCTCTCCCTGCCTACCAAGAAAAGACTCTCTAATGCCTTGCAGGAAGCAGCAAGCAAATTCATTTTTAACCTAGTAGTGTGTTGATCCTGACTATCTTTTGTGTATCTTCTCCAATAAGTAACCATTTTACGCTTTTGAATTGTGTTTAGCTTGCATGTGGAGTTTCTGTAGCGTTACATGGCAAAATGTTCCTGAAGCGACCACCAGAGGAGGGTTACACAGCCATCTGATTGCTGTGAGGGGCACATTAGACCTGATCCCAAATCACCAAAGATCATTTCAGCTACCAGAGGACGGTGGAGCACAGGAGTATCTCAAGAGCCTGGCCGCATTCTTACTGAAACAGCTGAAGAAGAAGATGCATAAGCTGAAGCCATTCAAAACACAAATATTTGCTTGGTGTTTGGGAAGATCACTGAAGCACCTGCCATCGTGGTGTATGTGATAGAAGCTGTGTTTGTTGTATCTCAAATTCTTCAAATAGTTGGCCACTTGCTGTCTGCAACCGCATGGCAGGAACAGCACAGGTCTATGCCCTCAGCAACACTTCAGTAACCATCTGTACTGAATGTATGTATGGCTTCACATACAATGACAAGTCAAGCCCAAATAAGTCCAGGAAGACTCCTAAAAGGCACACACTTATCAGCTCACTCCTGTTCCATTTCGGCTCTTTTTTAAAACCAAAAATAACCTTTCCCCTGACTCATCAACCTTAAACACACTGAAATATTCTACAGGGAGTCAATCGGTTTGTCATGCCAGGATTATACAGATCAGTAAGAGAACAAATAATATATTAGAATTGCACATAAAAGGATGAGAATGATCTTTTGTATCTTTATTTACTTCTATTTGAAAATATCTTGGCAGACTTAGCCATTAACATTTTCTGCTTTCTCAAGGAAAAGATAATTTATCCTCTTAAGGATATTAGACTCCTGTGTATTGTTTTTCCCCATTTGGTATCCTTGATTCCCCCTTCTGAATACTTGAGTGCTTGCAATCAGCACACAATGACACTTACTAATAACGACTGAACTACAACACCCCACCATAATGTTGTTCTAATACCATATATAAGACCATATAACATCAGCAATGTGGAGCAGCTTCACTACACAGAGACTCGACTCTCTCCATACCTACACCTGTTTTCTTTTCCCTCTGGTATATCTGCTGTGGAGCGTGACCCCTGCTGAGCACAATGAGACCCAAAATCATGTCTTTTGCTATAATTCTGAGCCCCAACTCAAGTTCTGCTGCTTAATTTCTCAGAAACTGACAGATGCTGGATCAACACAACGGAGTGCAGAAAGATGTGTTATGTTCATCTGCCTTTGTTACACCTATTATATTCTACTGGAAAGGTGGCCAACAAACAAATTCTGTAGCATACCTTCTTGTTACGTTATATGCCACATTTCCAGCAAGAGAAATATATGACACATATGGGAAAAAGGAGAATAAATGCTAGATGGCTGATCTATATAACAGATGGCTAAATTTCAGTGTGGTTTTATTTGCTTCAAACAGCAGAAAAGCATTCACCATTGAAATTATCCTTTTTCATTTTTTCCTGCTATATTAATGTCCTTAATAGTAACAGACATATATACATAAGCATAGCAGCAAACTTACAGAACTGCAAGTCTTGGGCAAGTCTCCCACTCCCCAGGAGGAGCAAGAGGAATATATAAATCTGTATTGAATAGAGAGAGGACATCTTGCATTTGTGCCAAGGATTTTTTTATTTCTCTGTTTAATTTTGCAGGTCTAATGAATAACCTCTGAAGTCCTATATTGGCTTCATCCTTTTAAAGGTCTACAGACTGTTCCTTACTAGAGAGTCGATGTGATCTTTAGTGTGCTTCTTTCTCCTCCCTTTGTTTATGAGTAGTATGTACAACCAAGAGTGAAAGAAATCTATTCCTAGTGCTGTGAAAATAAGGGTTATAGGCGTACGCATGCATGTTCCTTCAGGCAAGTACTGTTCACCAGTGTTGGAGACACATTATTGAGCTAAATAAACTTTTGAGACCCAGAATGGCTGTTCCATATATCTCTAGATATACATCTCCGGAGAAATCCAACAATATTTTATAAATATTATGCCTTCCCAGACATACACCCAAAGAGTAAACCCCATGAGATCTGGCTTATTGGTACTTCCCTCTGTATGGAAGCGGCTAAGCACTTCAATCAGGTGAAGCACTTCAAGGTACCTCAGATTTTCCCTCTTTCATTAGCAGACTTCAAGTTCCTGAGGCTGAGGAGCAGAACAGTTGCTGGGCATGGAGGAAGCCCTCTCCTGAGTCCCTCTACCAGATTTTAATCCTTGCCTGTTTAATATGAAACCCTTTGCTTTTTTGGCAGGTTGTTTTCCTAGAGGGAAGGCTGATGAGAAGACCTGGAGGAAGCCTGGAAGATCTTTGACATATTTAGCTATATATTCTTAGTAAGAACAGTTTAACTTTGTTAAAACTATAATTAACAGAAATCACCAGAGGACACCTTGTGAATTTGTGGAAAAAACTATGCTGAGGTAATGTATAAAGCTTATTCAGTTTATTTAGAAAAGTGACAAAAATCCATAAATAATAATAATAAAACTTCTGCTATCCTCTTTAGAAAATGAAGAGTTTGATAAGCTGAATTTGTTACAAGATTTTTGAATGACAATTGTTGCTTTTCTTGTGTGGTTACTTTCCCCATTTTTTTTTCTTACTCCACCCCGTCCCCCGTTATTCTTTACTTGTGAATAAGGGTTGAAATGAGAAAAATGAACAGTAATGCTTTTTCTTTGTTTGGGGAAAGACAAATCTGAGAGAAATTTGCGTTAAGGTGATTTTTGATTATAAAGATAAATGTTTCAAATATTTTGACAGCTCTATTTTTATTTATGTAGTATGGGATAGATTTATGATCTTTTCAATGCTATTTTATAGTATAAGCATGTGGGAAAAATGCCTATACTGTGTCGTGTGGTGCGGGTCTGCATGACAGCATGCCTGGGCTCAAACCATTGCTATATCCACAGGGGACAGAGCAGACTGACCAGGGCTCTGCAGTAGTAAACAAATGAAAGCCCAACTGTTTTTCCTTATAACATTTCATACATCAGAAAATCACGTATGAAAATACAATGATTAGGAACCTAGCATGCTCCCTGATTACTGAGCTCACAGTAGCTCATCCTTGCAGCATGTTTTACATTGCTTTCATATCTACAAGCCACTGGCAAGCTATCAAAATAACACCAGCAATACAGTCAAGCACTATGCAAAGCAGACTTCAGAGGCCTGCACTTCTGTCAGCTAGATTACGAAGACCTTGTGTTATACCCAAGCCTTTCTTTTCTCACTGTAACAGATTTGACCATAATATTTTTATGATGTGTGATTTGACAGCACTGGTTAAGCAGCACTAACTGCTTCCAGTCTACATGGTCTTGCTGATAGTTGTCTTAATGCATGCTAACACTTACAAGAAACTAAGTGCAAACATGATACAGCAGTCAAAATAAGATTGAGGGTTTGCTAATGCTAAATATACATACCAGGGGGTTTCAGAGTACTTTAGGATAGTGAATGTCTACATGCATAATTAAAAATATAGGTACAGCAGTTCAGCTCTGTTTCTATGTCCTGGACTCGACATCATTTATTCAAAAGAGGCTTTCCATGTTTTATATTTGTTATCATTCTCATCTAAATTAAAATTACTGGGGAAGAATCATGTATGAACAACTAATAAATTCATACTGACAAAACTCACAGACTATAATGTTATGACTGACACAGCATTGCAAAGTATTATTTACTGGACAAAGGACAGTTAAGAAATTTGGTAGTACTCAAGTAAAGGATTAGGCAGTCACTGTCAACCACTGTAGCAGAGAGCCTGGTTTTCTGAGACTTTACAGCTTTGGAAGCTATTTTGACTCATTTATGTTGTGCGTAAAGCAAACATTTCATACTCACTATTTGCACAGATGATGTTAGAGATTTACACCTAATTCACATGTATGCTGTACTCCTTTAAGTAACTATAGAGATGAATAAAACTAGTTAGACAGCATTCTTATGGTTAGCATTTGTAAAGAGGAAGCCTTGAAGGCTTGCTTTCCCCTCATCTTCACAACCACTGGAAAGGAATTCAAATCAGAAATAAAATACTGCCAATCTCAGCTGAAACTGATGTAAGATACAACTTTGCTCTGTTGTAAATGAGATAAGCCCAAAGGAGAAGTAGACTCAGAGAGAATTTAAGGATCTCACCCATTTTCTTTTTATTTCTGAGGGACTAAATAGAAAGCTACAAGACTGCTGTAGGCTTAGTTACACATAGTCCCTCATATGTACATAATTGTTAACAGCTCCGTGTCAGCGCCTCTCCACGAGGGCTGCAAAGGAAAGTGCAGCCTTCCATTCTTCAATCTGCCTTTGTGCAGGTTTTGGAGAGGAAAGGGCTCAAGTGTCAGCTCCTCTCTCCCTTCTGCAGCCACAGATTTCATGACAGATCAGGTCACCTGCATGGCTACTTCTTAACACTACTCCAGAGTTCAAATTAAAAAAAAGTTCTTAGGCTTGCAATTCCAATTTATGTGCCTAACACATTCCAGTTCAGGTGAACTTTAGGAGCCTACATAATTTCTTTAATCTTGGCCTAATCATCATCATCCACCTATAGCCATCCACCTATGAATCACCTAAAACAGAGATAAACACATTTTACTACCAAACTGAGTTTTTTGATCTGTTAATTAGTGTCCCCTTTAGGTTACAGTGAACAGGGGGAATAATGATTAAATCATTGTTCTTCCTCCATGCTTCATCTGGCCTTCCCTGCTGATGCCCACTTGCTTTACTGCAGTATTAGAGCAAACAGTCTTCAGCTTTATATAGATGTCAGAGAAGATGGCCCACATGTACTGTAGCTAGCGTGTATGTAGCATGTTGTCACCAAAGCAACATCTGTCTCATGACTCAGAGTAAAAGTGGTTCTGTTTGTTCTGTGTCAAAAAGAGAGAAACACTACTTTGATGTTCTAGCGTGCATCAGAGTACTAGACATATGTACAACAGAGGCAATGGCAAGCAGCACAATCTGGTTTCATTCCACACATTTTAATTTTCCAAGGTTAAAACAACAGTCTTTGTGACACCTTCAAATAAAATAGCCCTCTCACTTTCTTCAAAGCGCCAACCACTCACATGCTTCGTAATCTAGTCCTGCCCAAACTGATGAGGGCAGGTTCTGCTCATTTACGCACAGGAAACAAACTGTTGACATTTGTGCTTCATAAACACATTATTTTCAAATTATCACAAGGGACTCTTTCAAAATATAAAATAAAATAATTAGCAGAACACTAGGGGCTACAACAGGAATTTGTTTTGGCTGCATAAAACTCCTTCAGATGGTATTCACATCTTATGAGTGAATTCACTGTTCTCAGTTCCCAGCTTCACACACCTTCGAGAAATATAATTTTCTGCAGTTAGTTGCACATAGCATTCTTTGAAATTTAGGAGCCTTTCAGATGTTCTAAGATGAGCATGCAGAGATTTAGGCACCAAATTATATTTGTCAGTCTACAAAGTGTAAGTCTGAAAGTCCAGGTCAAGGCATCTATGGTCCAGACGAGCTACCAAGCTCCTGTACAGTCATTCTGGCCAATAGCAGGGCCAGGATGCCAGAGAGCACAGGGACTCAGGGACAGGGAGGGAATACTTTTGGGTCCACGTCTAAATAGATTAGGGAAAAGGAGAGTCTCCTGATAGTTAAGCATGGACATAGAGCTTCCAAGGGAGACAAAATCATCTTGGAGCAAAGCTTGTCAAAGATGGTTTCTGACAGCCTGTTCAGAAGTTATCTGTGATTTTAACAACCAGTTGTGCTAAAATGTGCTCCAGAAGAGTCCTGCAGCTAGTTATGTCATGATGGGAAGAGCCTGTAGCAGGTTTGCAATCCAACCGCCTAAGGAGAGCAGAAATTAGAGGGGGTACAGACACCACACCCAGAGTGCTAGCTTGGGCTCGCTGCTCACAAAGGCATTCAGCTAAGAGCCACTCTCTTCAGAGAAAGCAGTAGATGGAGTTTCCTACTACAGCATGAAGCTCACTCTTCAGCAACAGGCTAAATCTAACCCTCAGGATTGCAGAATCAGCTAAATTAAAATGTCATCTTCTCGCAATAGAGTGTTACTGCAGTCAGAGTCTGCTCATCATCTCTGTGAAGAGTTTTTACTGCTGTTTGTGCAATAACATCCCATATTGAAATGGTGTTTGTTAAACTTGCACCATATTTCATTAGCTGCTGCCATTTCCCATCACAATCTCTTTGAATTGCAGAATGTTATTCAATTTAGTTACTATTTGGATTTCTTCCAGAGCTGTATGGCTCTGAGAACAGCACACAAAATAACAACATTGGCTTGTATTATTTTCGACAGCTCCCTTTGTTGTTTTCTGATGATGATAAATGTGTGGTGAAATAGCTGAGAATGTAATCAACAGTGCTAATTTTGTATTCACCTATATTACACTATATCTTTTGCAGTTTTAGTAGTCCATGCCTTTTTATGTTCCTGACACTGCAGTTGT
This sequence comes from Baryphthengus martii, assembly GCA_013396935.1. NCBI lineage: Eukaryota > Metazoa > Chordata > Aves > Coraciiformes > Momotidae > Baryphthengus > Baryphthengus martii. The sequence goes on from VWZK01009405.1 coordinate 118,093, forward strand.
TGCTATTAAAAAGACATTTTTTTTCCTCACCAAAACCAAATTAAAATTAGAAAACTTCTGTGTAAGTCTGCAGTGGAGCAGAGAACAAAATTGAACCCTATTTTTCTCAGGGATTTTCAACAATTCCTGCAAAACGACAAAGAAGCAAGCAAAAAGCAAGATAAAATGATAATGTACGCTAGTACTTTCCACTGTGAGCGATTAATTTCTTAGCAGACAGAGCAAGGTGAACTTCATAAATTGAAGTATTCTTTTTTATATCTATAATACCATAGCTTAGCCTGAGCAACTATGGCAGCTCTACCTTGTTGTTTGATGTTTAAAGGAAATCCTCATCGCTTAAACCTTCGTTCTGGAGGTTTTCATGTGATTCACCAGCACAAGAACATATCCAACACATGTGTTAAGCTTGTGGTACATCGGACTGGCCGAGCAGTATACATGGAAGATGGGATTATACCAAAGGGTCTGAAAGGGCACTAAAATTTCTCTCTGGCTCTAAATACAGTTAATAAGGACTCATATATTTGTTTGGCTCATGCAAGTGACCATCTGATAAAACCTTATCCCAGTTCTGCTGTAGGTGTAAGACTGAAATTCTGCCCTTAATGAATCACTTAAGTACAAAACTTAGTTTTGATTTTAGTCTGTTTGCCTTCTTTTTTTTCTGCCTGCAGCTTAGAAACTTAAATCTGTTACTGTGAAATTCAACAATTTAGAGTCTGAAGTGATATTAAATTGGGAAATTTAAAAAAAAAAAAGATATAAAGAGAGGGACACTTAAAAGCAAAAAAAAAAAAAAAAAAAAAAAAAAAACAAACTTTGTCCCCTAACAGTTTTGACAGTTCTATGCAGTTTGTTCTCTTGGACTGGGATCTGGGCAATGTCATGCTGCACTTGCATGGGCTGCAAGGGCTGTATTTTATAGTAACTTCTCTAGACCAGCTGCAGAGAAAATTCAACAATAAAATTCAAATGATGTTGTCATAAGCTTCCGCTCTTTCATCGCTACATTTGTGTACATGAAATGTAATATACTAGTGAGAATGTCCCCTGACATGGAGCTGATTTTTATATCCTTTAAATTTACCTCCAGCTTTACAGATGCCGCAATCTCTTTTATTCCAGTTCTAGCAATTATAACATAATCTGTGCTAACACTGCAGCTTACAAGGGCAATTTTGAAGATAAATGATCACATCTCCATTTCCATCTGCTGGTCCAATCAGGAAAGTGGTGAGAATAAAACCTACCCCTTATATTGGTGCATTTTGGTGCTTATCTGGCAGTCTACTCAGTCAACTGTATTGAGTCATGCAAAGAGCAATTCCCATGAGGATACGAAGAAAGCTCCCAATTCCCCACTGCCTTACGTCTTCATTTTACAACGTTATAACAGTCCAAGCATTTATCTTTCTCCATCTTTGGGAATACTCAGAGACATGAGTGACATACAGTATTTTTCTCTCAATAGAAGGCTTTCTAGATGCAAATTTGGCACATTTCTGTCCCTACAGCTGCCATAATTACAAGCTCTGGTCAGAGTCCTTAGCCAAGCCACAGCCACAGGCAGTGTGTCTCGTCCGAGCACTGTGACAAAGCCAGGGCACTCCTATTTCATCTGGTTTTGCTGGTCCAAACTACACTCAGGAACCAGTTTGCAACAGACTGGGGTCAATAAGAGAAACACATTCAGTACATGCTTAGATGTCAGTTGATTTTAGGGCACTAAACCAAACAGCCAAAAGAGAACAAACAGTTCTCCCTGCCAAATCAGACAGACTTCTCCCCACTTTCCTCCTCCCCCTCTCTCTCTCAAATGTCTGTCTGATGAAGATTTTTCAAGAAAATTAGGTTTTCAAATCTCTTGAATATAATGATATCTGCATAACTGCTCAGACATTTCTTATGTCATCAGGTGTGTAGTTTCATACCGTTGAAATGTGTTTCAATCCAATGATTAGAAAACAAAAATATTTGGGGGATACGCAAACTAGAAGAACAATGCAACTGTATTTTCAAGGGAATTATTTGCAGCACATTTCTACTAGTAATTATTTTTTGTTCTGGTTTACAGCGCTTCTGCTTCTGGCATCTCATCTCCTTCACAGCAGCCAGCAATTGAATTAGAATCATTGCTGAACAGCAAGAAAAATCTGTCATAGAAGTCATGTTGACAGACAACTTTGTTCTGCTCTCATTTCTATTTTCCCTTTATTGTATTTACATCTGAAAGTCCACACCTAGAAGTGAGCAGAAACAGACACAAATCATATTTGTCTAGCCTCTTCCTCCTTTGTCCCGCTTTTGTCTTTAATAGAGCTTGCATTCAGCGGCTCACATTGGGAGGAAATAGCCAGCCACCAGTCTTTACTACCCACTGTGTCTGGCAGCACGTCAAAAACCTACCTTTTCTCCAGCACACTGCTGTAGCGGTGTGTGTCTCCCATTATCATCCTGAATGACTAACAGGAGTAAAAGATGATCGAATTCTTCCTTTCTAAATGCTGGATATCACTAGTTTGGTGTATAGTGCTGTGCTTCCCGGTGTGACGTCACGGCGCCAACAGCACCCGGTCCAGGGACCCGATATTTGAAGGCAAATCCATCAAAGCTACCTTCCACAGAAAATCAATGCAGATAATGTGTGACGGGTTTTTGTGGTTTCTTTGGGGGGGGGGTTTCCCCCCCACTTGGACAAGCCCAGTGTTTTACTACATAACTCATTGTTTATATAGTGCTTTTACAGACAGAGGCAGGCACTAAGCCCTCCGTAATGCTGACCGCTACTAAAAGCTGATAAGAGGGGATTTTTTCCCCCCACTGTCATGATGTTGCGTACCCTAAGGTTACAGGAATATTGAAAATCCTAAGGGTGAGAGAAATGGAGACAGAATTAGTGAGATAACTGCATCTCCTCCTCTTTCAAACTGCAAAATATAAAGACTACCAAATATTACTTCCAGACAGAAACACCCTCCAGAAGTTGATTGGCAGAAGAAAACTGCACACAGCAAGTTTAATACAGCTCATGTTTTCCAGAGACAGAGGATTTACAGACAAAACTACTCCCTCTGAAAATAAAGAGCAAAAAAAATGTCCGCTGAGCTGCTTCTGCAGAAATCAACACATCCTGTTTGCTCTATAAAGCACATGTATATGGAGGGCTACTCAGCAGCATCAGTGACTGAAGCCAACTTATAATTAATTTACTGATGTCTTTTAATCTGTGGCACCTCAGATAAAAGCACTGCTGCGGAACGAGTTACAAACCCCTCAGTGGCAAGAATGGATCTGGCTCGCGATACATCCCACAGGTTCTTCTAGGGAAGAAAACCTTTGTGGGCTGGTGACTTGTTTTGACACACAGTGCAGTACAGATCATATGGTGGCCCTGCCTTCACAGCCTTGCGTGCATAAATAATGCAGGGCTATATTGACAGAGACAGGAATGAGCTTTGTCATTGCTGATGCCAGAGGATGAAAACCACCACAGTGAAACACCATCTTTGTGTTGTGGATGCTCTTGGGAAGTTTCCTTCCCATTTCTGTCCCTCCGCTATAGAATGAAGATTGTTGCTATACGTTTATGTTAGAAAAGGAAGGAACACAGCATGCTTTCTATCCTTACACACCCACAGAAAACCCTTCTTCTCATCTAGGCCTGGTTTATTAAAAAAAACCAAAAGAGGGGTCAGAAAGCCAGGCCAAAATACTTACTACCTTGTGGAGCCCAATAAGCATAGGCAGTCATGGTATGTGAAGAGTGTCCTCACATGCCTATGATGACCATTCTTTGGACAAATTCATTCAGATTTGTTTTTTTCTGAGGCATCCCACAACTTTTAGCACTCTGAATTGTTTGCACAAGCTTTGCAGATGTAGGACTTGCACAGTACTAAAGCAAATACTTGTTCTTAAAGTAGAAGTTTTAAAGTCCTCCATCTCCAGGACAAACTTCTCCATTTGCACATACTGCTGATCATTTTACAGTGCTATTTACATTCGTATACTCATAAGTAAAAAAAAAGGTGTAAAAGATGACAGTCCAACATAACACACAACAATTGTCCTCTTCCAAGAAAACAATTCAGTGAAAGACCAAATGGAGAAAACTGGAAAATGACATTCGATATTAGGTCCTTGGTGAAGCATGTGTTTTTTCCTCAGCAGAAAGCAAAATTCACCGACGAGAAAAAAAATAGATATTTTTTTTCCTTCAGGATGAGTACTTAAATGCAGAAAAACATTTTCTTTCTGGTGACAGTGAGAGCTCCTTAAAACACATACACTGCATTTTCTTTGAATAGATGCAGTTTTTACATACTCCCATCACATAATATGTATATCAGGCCCATTACTGACACAGTTATTGATATCATGGATAGCTTTAGACAAAACTGAGGACTGCACCACTAAGACAACTGCTAACCCTGCTGATAGGTCAGATCATATGGAACAATGAGTGACATGAGTTTAGAGTATGTGGTCCTGCTTGATCACATTAACGTCATCTCTTTTAGGAAGACCTTTCAAGCCAGAGTTCTCTGATACTTGGAATTTTTCTGCTTTCCTGTCACAATTTGTAGGCTTTAAAGTCATGCAGCATATGCAATGTCCACTTGCATCTATGCACACACACATCATCCCAAGTTAAGCAGAAACAAGGCGCATGCAGATTTTCATACGTTCACAGATCTATTCATGAGCACGTGCAATTAGTCTAGATGGCATAGAAGTGATTTTAGAGAAATGGCATGCATTAGGTTGCAACCTTTTTGATATTTAAAAATAAAATAAAAATAAAGTGCTAGAGCTCAACAAAATGGCTTGACATGAGTGGTTATAGAAAGCCATGAAGACAGTTAAAATTTATCATTTGATAAAAATGAAACTATAAATAATTGTATTCATTGAAATCTCAACAAGAGCCAAGTGAAAATACTTTTAGTACTCAGCCTCCTTTTCCAGGCTAAACAACCCCAATTCCTTCAGCCACTCCTCATAGGACTTGTCCTCTAGACCCAGATTTGTGATCTAGACTCTGATTTGTGTTATACATCTATTTCTGGCTGCACCCCTTCCTCTGACTCATAAAATGGAAGAAAAAATAATTTGAGCACCAATACTTTTCACCAAGGGCTTTGCAGTCTTACTTATTCTGCTTAGATTCCAGCTTGTGATGTCATTCATGTCCACATGAAAGAGTAGCAATGAATAGCAGTTTGTTTTCTTGACAACTTGTTGCACCCTCTTGGCAACATCTCACATAAGGCAGCATATGCCTTCCCATAGGCATGGGGAGGGAACATCGTATACATCTTAGTTAAGATCCCTTAAAATGTTATTGCAGTGGGAAGAAATTATCTATTACTACAGAAAATAATTCTCATTATTTTGTCAAAGCTTTTCAGCTGCAGGTTTCTACCTTGTAACTTCACAAATGACTTTGTGTAAGAAGAGATATCATCTCTCTCTAAATCCCATGATATTAGTATGCCACACAAACTTTGCCTAATAATACTGAAGCGATCTGTCCTTTTCCCTTTTAGGTTATAACATTTAAGAGTATTGCCACGTGAGTATAAAAGGAGTTCGCATTCACGTGCCATTTTTTCCACTTGGTTTTGTTTAACACATGTCAATGTCTTTAAAACGTAGAGAAACTACCACTGAGAAATAGCTAGCCCATGGGACTGGAAAGGTGATCTGAAGGTTTGCCCTGCTGGGTCACTTGCCGTGTATCCAGCTTACATCTCTGTCTGACAGTAAATTAAAGTTACTGCCATTTGACAGGTGTGCAGCAGCCTATGTAAAATGAGTTGGTGTCAAGTGCTGCTGTTGGTAGGCAGGTGTCCACACCACACCAGCACGCTCACGGCCAGCGCTCGCCTCTGCAGACACAGGAGAGAGCTCAGGAATCACCCAGACGCGGAGCACAATCTGTGCTGTTGCTCTTACAGGTGGTCCTTCTGCTTCGTAGTTAAAGTGCGTGGGCAGTACTGCAAAGGAAAGCGTAGGACTCCACTCCATGTGTGGTTCTCCTAAATAAGCACTCCCACTTTCACTGCCAGCAGCTGACAATCTTAACAGAAAATTATGTGTAAAAATCGACATCAGTGATTAAATGTTGGAGACCATCCTGCTTGGTTCCTTTCAGTATTGCAGTGGCGAAGAGCTCCTCGCTGTAAGGAGCCCAGAGACAGGTTTTTTTACACGCTCCCTATGGGAAGTTGGATGCCTTCAAAGGAGTCAGAAGGGAAAAATGCAGGAGGCATTCTGGCTTTGCTTCTTTCTCTGCTGTGGCCAACAGTGCCAGGAGTTGTTTGTAAGAAATGAAAAGTAATCCCAAAGTGATCAGATGAAGAATAGCACAAAAATCCAGCCAAAGAAAAATCAATTCAAGAGGGAAAAGCTATTGACTTTTTCAAATATGCAGATATTATAATATCATAGTAGAAATAAATGATGTCTTCTCACTTGGAATTATTTGTTTTGTCCCCATTTATTTTTATTAGAAATATAGAAAGCATTTACCTTAATGTGAGACCCAGGAGACATTAAATCACCGCAAAACAAAAAATTGTCTGCAAACTCAGTGTTTCATTATGAACAAAGTTGTGACAGAAATCCAGGGAAATCATGGGATCACTTTCAGGTACATGAGAGAATAAAGTTTAAAAAAAAACCAATATTTCACCATGGGCAGGTTACATGAGTGATCATTGAGACAGGGTATAGAAAGGAAAATATTGGCATAGAAATTCCTTTCATTAAGTGGTCAAAAAGTAGTGAAAAAAATGAAATCTGCTTTATATCAAATTGATTTGTCTTTCTTGACTGAAATAAAACGTTTTGGTTAAGACTGTCCTTACATTTTTTTTCCCCTCCTTTCCTTTTTAGTTCCTTTAGTTTATTATAATCAATGGAAACATCTACTTTTCAAATAAAATCTAGCATTAAGCAAAGAGTCCAAGCCAGCCCACAGCAGTCAGAATTTAAGGAGTTTCTCTCACCTTTGTCTGAAATATCACTGCCTTGCTCAAAATAATTAATTGGGTATTTGAAGCATGTCTGTTTTGACAGAGAAATCATACATTTGCATACAGGTCATTTTCTAGGATCTGCCAGGTACAGGGCACCAGATTATAGCGGTTCATTTATCCCATCCACTGTGTCAAATTCTATGCTTTTTCCAAAATGACGGTCTTGATAGATTTTCTGAAACATATCTATTTTTTTTTTCAGCTTGTGATTTTTAAAAGTATTTTCTTCCTGCATTTTTATGCTTTCACTCTTTTGCAGTGTGTAAGGTAGCTAAGCAAGATCAATTACTGCGTTGAGTTTCAATAAACTTACTATCCAAAGCAGTATCTTTCTTAAACTCTAATCTTTACTGTTCCACTTCTCTGACAGTTTCCATTGAGCACTACAAGAAGAAGAATTAGGTAATTGTATCTAATTGTGTTCTCTCTGACTGTTGTTTAAACAAGGAAAGCCTTTCAGTTGTTGTGGAAAGTATTAACAGCAGACCTTTGCTGACCTTTTAGAGCCATTTGGGAAAACCTGAAGTTACACAGAAGCTTACTCAAACAAGCTATAATTAAGTTGAAAGTGGAGTGACACCACTTACAAGAGAAAACTAAGTACGGCCATATAATCCAAAAATTACTTAAGGACTCCCAGGAGCACAAAAGTTTACCTCTGCTGAAATAATTATGTTTTGCCATTAGATGAAGAGAAGGTACAAATGGAATATGCATGTTCTTTTCAACATCACTACCCTTCGCTGCTCTACCAAAACTGGAAGGGGCAGTGGAAAGACCTTTCAAACTAATGTTTTGCATTCAATTAGGTAGAAACATCTGTTTTGCCTTTAAATAATGTCAGTCAGTCATAAGGTAAAGGACAAATTCTGACTGCTGCTACATACCCAAAAGTCCCAAGGACTAACAGAAGTATAGAGGCTTTTGCTTTCTGAGGTTCAAGACAACAGTGCTTTATCTCTCCCTTAGCATATTAGTTTCTTCTCTATTCCCTCCTTTGTCCACCTCTCCCACTATCTTACTTTTAACCTTTCACAGCAAGTATTTCTTTTTCTTTTGTTGCTGGAGTCAAAACACACATTGCATAATCTGCAGGATGTGTCAAAAATAGGAACAGTGTCAAATTTACGACAATCCTGTCTAAAATATTAAGAATTTTTATTTATGTGGAGGTTATTCAGGAAATGCCTCACACACCTCCCTCCTTTTACAAAATTCCTACTTTAATATTCTCAAAATCCAAACATATAAAATTGTTCTCAAAATATATACTGTAGTCTGTGTAACTCTATCTTTTCTGAAATATTAAATAAGGCATCTCTTGGAAAAGAACAGGCATCAAAAAAATCAAACAGCCAAAATCATTCCCCTCAGTTACAGATTCAATGGTATCAACTTCTCAGATGGTTTCATTGCATCAAACACAATCTCCCCGTTTACAGCTGCAGCAACCAGCCATGGTACCCAACTGTCCTCGTCTTTTTTGTACATTCTTCTCATGCTTTCTGCTTTGCCAGTCATGCCAGCTTTCATGCCCCTTTCATCTCCTTCTTAAAGGCCACCTTCTGTGCATCCTCATGCATGAAAACAATTTCAAATCCATTTGCCTTCAACACATTTAAATTATTCCTAGAAAATCTCACTCCTTCAACATTGTCTATAAAATTCTAGAATGTAGTATTAAAATATTTTTAATGTTCTGCTTCTTATCTCTAAATATACTTCTAAAATTATGAAAGATCTTCACAAACTGGAGATAAATAAATTATGACAAGGCGAGCATCTGACCAATGGAAGTAGATAATCATGTTAAGCACTATTTTTAACACTCATACACATGATTTGACTTACACCCTTTTTCAACTATATTTATGATATATGCCCCCAACATTATTGCCGTTCATTAAGATTCAGATTTTGAGTACAGAAATCTCCTTTCCCTATTTACTCAGTGAACTACTACCATGTTGTCACGGAGGCACCCACAAAACAAACGGCAGCTGCTATCTAAAATGGCAGTTTATTGCAACCAGGGTTGCCAGCACTCCTTTTGACTAAACACAGGTTCGGATGTCTGTCAGGAGTTAACTACTACACAACGAATTCCTAACTTTAATGAATGACAAACCAAAACAGGCAAACCTTCACTCATAAAAGGGGAAACCTCCCACACCAGAGTGCCCGAGATACCACTCACCCAAAGGAGGGGGCGAGGTTCACTCAATCCACGGAGACTCCCTCGATCCATGGAAGTATCCTTGGGCAGCCTGTCCAAGGGGAGGGTCCAACTGCCAGGCCTACTGCTCTGCCAAGAACCAACTCTTGTGGTGCTCAGACAGAACCTCACTTATACCTGAGTCAAGGGTGCACCGTGGTCAGTCTCACTGGCTGAGGGACGAGCCTGGACAAACACAGAAGAGCCCAGAAAGGCCCAAACCCCAAGCCTGTTTGCTGAGGGCTCCAGCCCCTGAGACACCAGTGAAGCACAGTGAGCTGCAGCTGAATGGCCGAGGCCTCAAACTGCTCAGCACCACCTGTGTGCTCTGCCTGTTTATGCAGGAGGCTGCACCTGCCACACTCGTACCAAGCACAAAGCAATTAAGAACAAAACCCCCCACATTTACTGAATATCTACAGGTCAATAGTCAAAATTGTTTCTTCTCGTTATACCTGTTCCTACATTTCAAACTGCCTCCAAACACATCATGTTTGTAGGAAAGTACAGAAAATCTAGAGGGCCGCTGAAAATACTAAGGTGATTTGTGAAAAGTCTTAAATATCATAGTAGTGCCTCCACTATGATTTTTGTAACACCACTGTAAAGTATCCTTTTGAATGGCGATGAACTACATGATTTAGATGCTTGAAATCAGAGGCTAGGAATTAGGAAATTAGTTTTACTACTGCTCCTCCATGGTCTCTGGAAAAGTCGGGAACTTCTGGATGACACTTCAGAACAAGACTATTATTATTTTCTTTCTCCAAGAACTTGTCTGTCTCACATATCTCTCAAGAAGGCCCAAAAAGTCAAGTCAGATAACTTAATTACCAAAATCAGGTTTTTTGAATTCCCCTTTGATATAACTGCTTGCAAAAATGCAGAAGGCAATTTCAGAAAGTAATAGCAGATGGTAGATTGATTTGAAGGGGAGTAAAGTGTTTTCTTTACATCCAGATTTGTTCTTTGTAAGCAGGTTTTTTGCAAACACATTCAACCAAAACAGGTTGAAAATAAACCAGTTTTAGATTATTTTTATTTTTTAAAAGATATAATGACAGAGTATAAAATACTTTCAAATTCTTGTAAACCTAACAGCAATAGAGTGGAATTATTTTAATGCATCCAGAACAGCCTTTTCTCTCTAATGCAAAAAGAAATTACATAGTAACCTAACAAATCTATATAAAGTCCTTTTATGGTGGATGTACTTGTGGGTGATTCCTTAATATTATCCTTTTGGATATACAGTAGGAGCAGAGGGTTAAAGGTAACTTTTCTATTCCCCAGAATTATTCTGCTAGTGAACTAGACAAAAGAATTTTCAGTGGAATGAAAATTTGTGAATTCAGTAAAAAAGTCATCCAGAATAGAGCTCCCCAAAATACCTTTGTTATCGAAAAAAAAAAATGTTATTTCTCAGCAGTAGAACCTTCACAAGTTTTCATTAAATTCAGGCAAAAGGACACATGGTAAAGAAGATTAAGAAAGTGAGATAACACATAATACATGTACTAGCATAAAATGTAGGCTGGTAAACAGGGCTTACCTGGGATGCAGAACAGGTCTTCACACAGAAGGGAATTGAATCTAGCTTTTTTGCGCTTCAGGAAAGTGTCCAAATCTGCAATCTACATAGCCAGCCTCTGTTACTCATCCAAACTCTTCTCATTACTTTTTCCCATGTTGGAGTAACTTCTGTTAATGGGAGCAGAAGAATGGCTCAATAGCAGAACAGTTGAATTCATGTTGCTTCCTTCATTGAGTATCAGATTCTTTGGGATAAAATACAGAAGCTATTTGGAAGGATTAAGCAGTAGCCTAATGGTTAGACATTCTGACCACAGAGATACAAGTTGGGAGGAACTTAAATACGGTCACCCTACAACTTGAAATTCTGGAGATGTAAGCCTTAGATTTTCACAACCAAAATTCCAGAGCACATACTTTATACCCATTTGGGGCAAAAAAATTGTGAAGTCTCAAAATGATTTGTGATATTTCATTTGAGGTTCCAGTTTTATGTACAGTGACGTGAAACCTCTGTAAGTATCTATAAAGATACTGAATGACAGAATCAACTTTCATTTTTCTCTCAGAATCTCACAGAATTAACTGGATTTGTACTTCAATGTGGAGATAAGAGGAAAGCTTTTAAGAGATATAATCTTTATTAAGGTCAGATGAAATCTACATTTAGTACTAAAATAAGATGCCATTGCCTGAAGGAAGCTGAATAAACACATTCTAAATTTTTACATTTGCTTTTACCCAAAACAACACAGAAAGCATTTTATCTCTTTCCTTTTCTATGATCAAAGATTATATTGTTTGGCACGTCAGAGAAAAATATCACAAACATACTCCATTTCTGTCCTATTCTTTTGATTATTTTTTTCCCTAAAAACTACCCAATTACTCAATCCTCATTTTATTCATGACTTTAATAATTTTTGAAAAGCATTCATTAAAAAATAAAACAACTAAACAAATCAGAAACACAAATAAGCCTATCTGAAAAATGTGAGCTAGAAAGAGAGAAAAAAACCCGCCTCTAAGCCACAGATTATGTAGATATTCTGTTTGTTGTTTGCTTTATAAAAAGGCCTCATAGATGAAAATTTCATATGCCACCTTTGTCTACAGAAAGAATTAAAGCTCACTATAAATGTAGTCCCTCAATACTTCTGGCCATAGTCAAATTAGGAAAACCCTTCTGAAGCAGTGACAGTGAGTTGTGGCACAGCTGCCCTTTTCTGTTGTACCTCATACCAGAGATCTTGAGAAAACTGAGTAACCTTTGGCCCAACATCAGCTATACCTAAAAGTATGGAAGCAACTCAAATCAGGGAATCAGATAAAACAGACAAAGACCTTTGCTATGGATTTGCTTTTCACAATACCCAGGATCCACTAGAGGAATTTTCCTTACTTGCAGAAATTTCCTATTAGGTTTTTACAAAACTTTTGTCTCACCAAAGAGAGCAGTTTTCCAGGGACTGTCACCTGCTCTAGAGCAAAGGGAAGCCCTGAGCTGGAATGTCCAGAGCATACCTTTCCTGTTCGGATGGCTTACAGTAGCTGCGTGGTGTATTCACCAGTAACTGACCTTAAACCTCCAGAGGTCCCATCCAACAAAATAATTTTCCATATCTGCTGATTTTGTGCTGGGATAAAGCTAATTTTCTTCACAGTAAAAGCTGGCTGGCTGGCCAGGCCCTGTCATGGGGGCGAGAAGAGTGTATAAGAGACGCTTTTCCACTTTTGTTGCAGAGCTTTGACCGAAGTTCTATATGCCACAAAAATGAGTGAAATATACTTCTCTCAGGTCTTGTGGTGCAATCGAGACACAGCCCAAGAGTATTTCCATGGTGTGGCCTAGAAATCAGCTTCTTCGCAGAGCAATCCAGGACAGGGAGGGTCTGTACCACCACAGACCCAGAGATTTATATTAAATTGAATTAAATCTACTTGCTCGCCAGTCACCAGCGATGTCCCCCAGGGCTCAGTTTTGGGGCTAGTCTTGTTTGATATCTTTATCAATGATCTAGATGAGGGGATTGACATCTTCTTCAGCAAGTTTGCAGACGACTTCAAGTTGGATGAGAGTGTCGGTCTGCTTGAGGGTAGGAAGACTCTGCAGAGGGATCTGGATGGGTTGAATTGATGGGTCAAGGCCAGTGTTATGAGATTTAATAAGGCCAAGTGTCAGGTCCTGCATTTCAGTCACAATATCACCAGGCAATGCTACAGGCTTGGGGAAGAGTGGCTGGAAAGCTGCCCAGCAGAAAGGGACATAGGGGTGCTGGTCAACACCCAGCTAAACATGAGCCAGCAGTGTGCCCAGGTGGCCAAGAAGGCCAACAGCATCCTAGCTTGTACCAGAAATAGTGTGGCCAGCAGAACTAGGGACATGATTGTGCCCCTGTACTCGGCCCTGGTGAGGCTGCACCTCGAGTTCTATATTCAGTTCTGGGCCCCTCATCACAAGAATGGCATTGAGGTATATAGTCAATTCTGCAGCTGTCATTATATTGTTATTTCGGTATTTTCTTCTCCAACATCTGAATTATTTATAATGCCCATGCTACTTATTAAAAAAAAAAAAAAAAACAAATTCAATGCTTCTGATAAAAAGTAGTTTGTTAGGGAAAAGATCAGTGTACAAGTATTTCTGTCATTTGTATTAAGATTCCTGCTTTCGCATTTATTATCATTTCTGCAGTATGCTGAAAGGGAAAAGTAGAATGAGGTTTATCTTTCTCTACATGACACATTGTTGTTGTATGGTGCCCAGCTTCCAATTGAGTCACTGGAAAGATTTTTCTATTTTCCAATAAAATCAGATTTGAACAAAATTTAGTTACATCAATTTATTAAAACTCTGTACTTTTATACTGTAAATAACATAGTTACATGGCATGAAACTAGACATTACTAAAATTAGGCAGTGTGTAGTAAAAAGTATTATACAAGTCTATCACCCAAAGTTAAGTTAAACACGTTCCTAAAAACTCCTTATTTTGTGCAAAATATTGTGACCTTCCATTTAACGGTGGTGCCATAACAGTTGTTCTCTGTTGTGTAAGAAATATTACTACATGTCTCCATGTAACTCAGCTCACACCAATCTAAATATTTGATAGAATATTTTACAGTTTGGGGTTTAACATTAGTTTTAAATTCCCTAAACTAATAACTGAATCTTTAAAACTCACAAAACAAAACAGTTACCCAAGTGGAAAACATCTTAAAAGCTCTCTGAAGTTGGGAATAAAGCTTTATTAAATACAACTGTTCTGACACGATGGATGTACTTACCATAACACTTATGGGCTTATACTATTACTGCTCTCTTGAACAATTCCCTAAGTGGAAATATATAATTTAGCACACCAAGGTTTCTCAAATATACTGTGGTACAAATTTGTCAATCAGCTCTAGCTAAGTTCTTAGTGGGAAGCACCTCTGTCTGTCTGTAACAAAAGCAATGTAATTTAATTTAGAAGATTTGTTAAGTATTTTATATAAATATATTAAAGACATAAAGCCTAGTGTCTGGAAAATTCTGTTAATGACTTCCACACACCAACACTCTCAACAAACCAAGCAGAAAGACTTGGTGGAGAATGGTGGGGAGGACTAAACAATTTCCAGTAAGTTTCAGTTGAGTCTCTTCAGTTCATATTTTATCTTCATTAGCATATCAGAAAAGTTTGCCAGGTAAGTTTTGATTAATGATATATCAAAGAAAAATATATTCAGGCAGAGAATTTTCTCAAAGTAAAATAAAATTTTATTCACATAGATGTTTTTTAGTTATAAGAGGACATAAGCTTCAAGAAAAATAGTTGACGATGCATTCAGGTCATGATACAGTCTGGACAATACTGCATACTGAATCCAAAAGCAAATTAATTCTTTATTTTGAATAATCTGCCCAGTTACAGTCAAAAGAACCCACAGCTTTTTTATGCAAGTAGAAAGTTTCCCTGTGACTATCATGAATCCATGTTCACTGGCAGAGTGAAATTTTCCAGCAACTTCGGTCAGCTTTGACTTTGGTTCTACACAAGAATTGCCACAGTAGGGTATATTTTTCAGTGTTGCATGACACACCTCTATGACATTACCTCTAATGTTTCAACTTTTACCAGGGAAAAGGTAAAACAACAGTAGCTGAGAAAACATAACAGGATACAGAAGAAAGAATCCTATTTCATATACATATGTATATTTCTCTTTAAAACACTGCTCCTTACTGCACTGCTGTTCAACATTGACAAAAAGATATTTTCAGAATGTATGTGTAAAACATGAAGACACAAGTGTTTTCCTACACAGTATCAATCCCTAGCAGTGCTTCCCCGCAGAATGTCCTCCTTCCCACTCCCAGTTAGTCTTGCATAGCAATGTACAAAGTCATTTCTTTTGTTTTAACATGTAAGGGGAAATAATTATTTTTGTACTTTACACATTTATCTAGGCATTTTACATTTGTGTCTTTAGCTTTGGTAAAAACAGAGACACTGAAGATAAACTATTTCCCATTTTAATCCTGACACATCATAATATTGCAGTATTATACTGTTTTGTTGATATATGTTTAGAAATGGTAATTCAAGTCCACTTTAAAAGATGTGGGAAAGGGAAAATACTTGACATGTGTAAGTCATAAAATAAGTGTTTGTCGTGGTTAAAATACAACTTTTTCCATGACCACACATTTCTTTCTTGTTTCAATGTACTGTTGCCCAACAAAAGAATAAGCAGCAAAACCCAGAATATAAAAGATTTTCAGGCACAAGTATTTCTGTGGCTTCCTTTGCTATGTGAAGGTATCTTAATTTGAAAGAAAATAATGTCGCAAGTGCCTTTCAACTTTTAAAGAAAAACTATATTCTGCAAAACTTGTTAAACATAATCTACACCATACTGCAGGTGAGAGATGCCAGCCCAATCTGACAGGCATTAATAAAAAAAGATAAGCATGTCTCCTGCTATAACAGAGCAATAACTGCTGCTGTTCTTCATGCTACACACGCAGGGCACATTCAGAGCCTGCAGTTACCTGCATCTTGTAGGAGCTGTTACTAATTATTTGTTATTGATAACTATCTTTAGGGAACCTAGGATCAAAGACTGGACCAAATATTGTTGCAATATATGACAAACTCCAAGGCCCCCTGTAGTCCTTTGAGCTTCAAAGCAGCTGGAAGACAAAAAAGGTTGACTTTGGGCCAAAAGTACAAGGACTACAGAGTCACAAGAGGTTAGTGTTGTCTCCTTCCCTCTCTTTAGCCGGCCCTCATTAGGAGTGCTCTGGGTAAGGGGTCCTGGGCTGACTGAATTGCAGTACACCATTGCATTTCAGCTTTTTTAGGGAAGAGAGGGGCAATTTTTGCTTTACTGTCAGATATGTTCTTCTGGAACCCCTTCCTTCTTTCCTTTCTTCCCCCTCCTTCCAGAAGCATCACCAAACACCATCCACCATGTGTAGCAGCAAGACTGCCCAAGTGTCACATTTTGTTATTAGTCCATGCTATTGTAATGTACTTGATTTGTAGTCAAAACTAGATGAAGATGGTGAGGAAGGGGTGCCTGTAAGAGCCGTGCTTCCCACGGGACAAGGCACTTGGACTCACATCAGTGATTCCAGAACCAGTGAAGAGATGCAGGTCAGATTGCCAAAATACACTTGTCTTGAATGAACAATTTCAGTTCTCAGAGATGTTAACACATACACAGCCTGGTTAAATCATGCTCTTAAATCTTGTCTATCTTTCTTCACCATCTGTGATAAGGTTTTTCTCTTTGAAACTATTAAAGGAAGTTGAGCTTTTGTGCTTACATGCATTTCCTCTGTAGAATTTTTAGACTCGTCATCTTACGTGTCACTTCTTTCCTGAGAAGGACTATGAGATACATATATATGTAGCCAAGGTCAAAAGAAGATTCTTCTGATCTGTTTAACAATTTGTCTTTCTTGGTTATATGATGACAGTAACTTGTAAATTTGCTTCTTCTCAAAACTCAGCAGAGTCGAAGGTACTAAGCTATGTTGTTTAATGATTTTTAAAGGAGCTCTGATTTAGTCTAGAATAACCACAAAGTTTGGAAACATCTGGTACTAATCTAATACCTACTCCAACCTAAAAAGACTGATTAAACACTGCAGCAACAGGTGGTGCAAACACTAGCAAGTCAATTTTAATAAGAGAGGTCAGCACTTTCAGCTCCTCATTTTTCTTTCCATAAGTACTAATAAATTCCTCTTAACAGGTGTGGGTCTAGGATGTACAATTAACATTGTTCACAAGCAAAGGTCTAGTATTTCTATGTTAAAGATCTCTTTTAAAAGAAAAGGAAAATAATTTCCCATGTTTGAAATGCCATCCCTGACTTCCTCTACTCTTCTCTTTTCATGTATATTTTTCATATCATGACTGTTTATAGGTATCAAACCAGAAGTACCACCACACAGTGCTCAGTACTTCTCCAGGAAGAAAAGTCTTTTCTCGATTTACTACAGATTCTTGTCTAGCATTTTCTAAGTTTTCATCTGAACTAGCACAAAAAAACAATTTCTTCTTGCATTCAGTGGATATCTATCCTTATTCCAAAAAAAAGGCTCTGTATAATTGCTGGGGGCTCTTAAAACTGCATCAGTCTCCACTCTGCCTACATGACTACTCAGGGAGAAGGAGTATGTAAGGTCTAGGATAAGGGAAAGAAAAAAACCACAAGAGTGAGGCCTGAATCTGCAGTATGCCACGGTTCTCCCTTCAGAGTAGACAACCTATATTTTCTTTTCAGGGTGTTCAAGTATTTTATAAACTGCGTGTTTAATTTTTATATTTCTTTGTTTGGCATTCTTAACATTCTTTGTAACAGTGTAATTCTGGGACGATCTCTCCTTGGCATCTGAACTGAAAACGACACTTCAACGTTTAGTGTTCTGGTCTGAGCAGAATCCAGGTGAAAGGGGATGAAGATGCTCTAAAAGAAAGCAAGATCTTCAGGCCAAAAGGTATGTTGTCTAACTAAATGGTTCCGATGCCTTCTACTGTTTACAAGGGCTTTACTTTGCCTGCTACATGGGCTATTTTTACAGAAATCCCAAAGGATTATTTATTGTGGAAATAAGAAATAACAAAACAAAGAATATCAAGGGATTGTTCAATATAACAATCCAAAAAGAAAACAGTAGTGTCTGAATCAATAACAACAAAAAAACCTGTGTAGAGGTTGGAAGGTCCCGTACAGAAGCAAATAAACCAAAAGTTACTACTCTGCAGGGACAGGAGTCTGAATAATCCCTTGTTAGTGTTATTTGGCAGCACTGAGCTGATTACGGCTGAGGAGTGGTTCTGCAAGATGAGGAAACTTTAACAAAACAGGGCACATTTATAGCAAATCACGAGACTATATAGAAAATTTAGACTCCCTGGAGGGTCTGTTGGAAGAGCATAGAGTAAGCCAAGCCAGTCACAGCCCAAGGAAGAGGGGGAACCCATGAGCTATACTGCAACCAGGATGCCCCAGGAATGGGCGGTCACTTGTAGAGAAAGTGTACAACCATTTTCCACATATTGCTGTGACACTTCCAGCCAGAGTAAATACAGAAGAAGGCTTTTCTTGGCATTGCAATCCACCAACAGAAGGAAAAGTAGGTTTGCTCTCCTGCCTCCCATGGAGGTTGCATTTGTCCAGCAGTGCCAAGTAACACAGCACACACTCTGCACATGTTGGCATGTGGTCTCTAGCCACCTTCATCTGCATTCTGGCCAATCCTTTCTGACAATCTAACTGCATAAATATCCACTGAATTCCTCCAAACTACACTGCCCAAGCAACACATTCCAAACCACAAAGACTGGTATTACACAAAGCCTATGCCAAGACATCTTCCACTTGATACCTTAATATCAGAGCATCGCCCTACGGGTTTGGGATCAAGTTGGATTACTTGGGTGAAACTGTGTATGCCTCAAAGCCTTTAAAAAGTGATGTTCCAATTCTAAGTGATCTCTCTTGAACTCAAATACCAAAAAAAGTTCTGAAGAAATTTCTCTGGATTTAGTCCTATATTCTTTTAGCACAGCTGGGTATCTGCTTTCTGACCAGGAAATCTTTTTAGTTCTAAGAGCCTTTTAATGACTACACACTGTAGAACGATATAGTTCTTTGTTTATTTATTAATTATGAATAATTAGAGAGGATACTCCCATGAGAAAGCTTTTGCTTTCAATGTGGCTATTTTAAGTACATTCATTTTTATATAACACCCACTAAGTAATCCTCATTCAATCCAGCACAAAGCTTGGGCATGTTTGTAAATGTCCACGCAGGCATGTTTACCAGGACAACATAAAAAAAAACACAAGACATTTGAATTCAAGAAAGAAAAATGCTTTTAGTATTTTTTTCACCTAGGAATCATTTACACTAAAATCCAAGTAGTAAAATGAAAATACAGGGTTTAATAAAAGTCTGATTGGCATTTATCTTTCCTAATTCCACTTGCAGCCTCAAGGAAATATACAGCTTTTCCTCCATTTTAATTACATGGATTTAAGAAAGCTATTATTAAAACCGAACCTTCATGGTTTTTCAGCTATGTTGATATAACAGTGTTAATATTAATTTAGTTTACTCCTTTGAGTGTATGTTATGAATTATTTGCCTCCTCATCTACTCTTCCTTATGAGACAGGAAAAAAAATAAAACCAAACAGTCCCACACAACTCCATAGAGAACCTGGACACGGCAACAAGGATTTTTTTTCCTATCTGATGGCCAGAAGGAAGGAGAGAGAAGAGAGGAAGAGAAAGGATTAGCACAGGCAGATAAAAGCACTTAATTACCGGAAAAATTATTTCTTTCCTGGATCAGTAACATTATAGCAGCAAGACATTAAATTAGTAGCAAAAGTCACTCACAAGAAAACATCCTTTTTCTTAAGAATATGTGGTCAGCCAGGCCACGTGAGTTGTTAGCATGATTAATGTTATGGCACAATAGCTGACGTAATAACAAAAGAAAAGACATCGCTCTTCCAGTTTAAAAACCTGATGATCTAAAAGGTATCTTGTTTGCAGGATTACTACATGATTCTTCCAAGGAAGACATTTAAAAATACCTTGTAAGTGTCAAAATAAACATCCCTTTTGTTTCACACACCAGATGCACTTGAATTGAAGCATATAGTCTCACAGGAAATTTTAGAAATTTTGTGAAGAATGCCTCATCAACTATAAAACAAATAGTTCAGTATCAAAAATCAGAAAGACATATCACCAGCATTACATATTTGTTATATAATGGGTCTGTTTTGACTGATATTTGCATCTTGCCAATTTTACAGAACCAGATTTCTGATAGATTTGGTCAAAGTGGGGGTGTCAAACATGTAGTTATGAATAAATTATTTTGGGAGTACATTAAGTTACACAATTTCGTGATACACTGTTCTGCAAGTGCCAGAAGTTTTTACGGCTCTAAGAAGGAATTTAGACAAAATTAATGGAAGAAAAATTAATAAAGTATCATTAAAAACAAAGATAAAACTTGTAGTTCAGCACATCTCTGAAGGATATGAGGAAAAAAATACATATACTTTCTATGTTCTTCCACTTCAAAGGAAGCTTTTAGGCAGTTGTGTGGAATTTTTTTTCAGGAAGATGAGGTTTTCATTAAAAATAAATCAATAAATAAAAGGTGTAAGACAAGACAAATACAATTTTTTAAAGGTAAGTATGTAAACCAAAAGACAGGGTGGAGTCCCTATCTAACTAGAGTCAGAGCCTAACTGGTGAAGGTCAACAGATCTGCAAAATCCCTCAGGGAGGGATTCAATTCATTTCACAGAATCACTACAGTTGGAAAA